>JBBPQU010001174.1:0-10764 GCA_038092655.1 Boletus sensibilis
GCGTGTTTGAACACAAGACCAATTTGAGACCTACACTGCTCGAATTTGACATATCCGAGGTTCTTGGTGAACATATCAGCAGGATTGTCAGTCCCTTCAATATAGAAGATCTCTATGTGCCAATTGGTAACGGCATCACGCACAAAATGAAAATGAATGGGAATATGTTTTGTGTGACGCTCAGTAACAGGATTGTTAGCCATAAAAATGGAACCTTGATTGTCACCACAAATAGGAATCAGTTGTAAGTCGAAACCTAATTCACCAAACATTTGTTTGATCCATAAGACTTGGCGAGAACAATCGCTCAAGGCCATGTATTCAGCTTCTGTGGAAGAGAGAGCTGTGGTTTTCTGGAGGTGTGAATTCCAGAGGAATACTGCATTCGCCAATTTAATATGGAATCCCGTTTGGGAGTGGCGAGTATCAGGATCTGCACCCCAATTTGAGTCTGTGCAGGCAGTTAAGCCGGTTCCTGATGATCCGTTGAAGACAAGTGAGTATTCACAAGTACCTATGAGGTAACGACAAATATAAAGAGCCTTATCTAAGTGCTCTTGGGATGGGTTGGCAGCCATTCGCACCATTTGTGTGACAGCATAAGCAATGTCAGGGCGAGTACCAAACATTAGATACATTAATGAGCTGATCACTGTCTGGAATCACGTCCAAAGTTCCGGGTTGACAGGGGCTACATTCTTCTCAGGTTGATAACCTTGAGATAAGGGTGTATGGGCGGGCCTTGCATTGATCATGCTGCACGTTTCAAGTACTTTTTCGAGGTATTCACGCTGATCGATTAACAATCGGCAACCATCTCGATGGATGTTCATCCGGAGGAATTCGCAAGCATCTCCAAGATCGCGGCATTTCCACCTTTTCATAAAGGTGGCCTTTAGTTTCTCAACTAGGGCCTTTGAGGGTCCGCAGAACAAGGCATCATTGATGTATATGATGGCGAGAATGAATTGTTTGCCTTTTTTGAATATAAAGAGGCTGGCGTCAGTTTTGAGATGCTCAAAGCCGAGTTCTTTCATAGACTCGTTTAGAGCCTTCCACCAAGCTAATCCTGCTTGTTTAAGTCTGTATAGGGTGTGGAGTAATTTGAGAACTTTCCCCTTAAGATGAGGAGGGGTGAATCCTTCAGGGAATTCCATGTAGATTTCCTCATCTAATTTGCCATATAGATAGGCAGATCTCATATCGAGACCGGATATGTGCCAGTTTTCAAGGGCGGCGAGGGCGAGCATGCATCACACTGTCTCAAAGCGCACCACTGGGCTGAATATTTGGTCGAAGTCTAGTCCTTTGGTTTGCGAGAATCCCTTCGCAACTAACCGTGCTTTCTTCCGACCGTCTGATTTAACATCGAAAACCCAACAATTTTTGATAACCTTGCGGTTTGTCGGGCAGTCAACTACTTCGTACACTTTACGCTCTTTCAACATCATGAGCTCCTTGTTACAGGCCTCGAACCATTGCTTTTGCTCTGATTCGGGTAAGTGCTGAATGTCTCGGTAGGACCATTCGTGATAATTGGGCTCTGGGTCCTTATTGTCCAAAGGGACAGCCTTTGCGCACAGGTAAGAAACCAGTGCTTCTCCCCCTTCACGGACTATGCATTCAACATCATCTTTGGAAGGAGAGGGGGATGGAGGCATTGCACCAGGAACTGGCGGTGTCGCCAGCGCAGGAGGCTGTGATTGGCCTGTGAGTTCTCTCCAACGAGTGATTCGTTCAATCTCCTTAATCTGTTTAGTGGGGTTTTCGCGCTCTCCATATACATTCCCAGGCCTCAGTGGGGGGCAGCATTCGCATGCAGGTCGCTTAGGGGGTACGGCAGGTGGTGCATCCAACTGTGGAATCCTCCTCCGAGGAGTAACAGGCGGAGGTGGGGAGGGGGTCCTAGTGTGCTCTGTAGGAGCGTCAGGCGAGGGATCTCACACAGGAGGTGGCGCTATTTGTGGTTGGCGACCACGAGGTGGTGATGGTGGCGGTAAATCATCCTCAACATCATCAGATGGAGGGGCCACAGGTGGGTCATGCTGGTGAGGGTGGCGAGGAATTTCGCTCACAGGCTTGTGAGGCCGAGCCCCAGCACAGCGAGGGAACAGGTTCTCATCGAACACTGCATGTGCGTAGGTGTGGAGGGAGTTGTCCGGGCGCATGAATAAGTAGTTGCGCTCATTTCCAGGAGCAACCTCTAGGTATATCATAAGCTGAGATTTAGGCTGCAGCTTGCCTCCATGAGTGTTCACTGGTAAATGAACATACACGCCGCATCCGAAGACACGGAGATGGGAAACAGTTGGAGGAACTTTGAATAAAAGCTCATAGGGCGTCCTCCAGTTAAGCCCTTTCTTAGGGGTGCGGTTATAAACATGAGCCACATGCATTACTGCAAATTCCCAGTAAGAAGGAGGTAGGCAAGCATGAAGATGCATCACCTGAGCCTTGTCCATGATGGTGTGAATAAATTGCTCAGCACATCTGTTTTGCTATGGGGTATGAGGCGCAGAATCATAGACATGAATTCCGTTGTCGCGCATCAATTGCCTGAAGGCTTTTGATTTATATTCTCCCCCTCCATTGGACATCCACCCTTTGATAGGTGTGTTGTATTGAGTCTGGACGTATTTAATAAACTCCTTTGTGGCCAATAGGGCCTGATCCTTAGTGCGTAGGCGTCGAACCCAGCCCATGGATGTATAATCGTCATAAAAGATAATGATGTACTTGTGCCTGTGGTAAGATTCCACCTCGAATGACTTAAGATCTGAGTGCACAAGTTCAAAGGGTTTACTCGCACGCACTTCATTAGAGGAGAAGGGGCGATTGGCTTGTTTGCCTAGCTGACAGCCGGGACAAACTGGCTCAGTGGATGGAATGTTCATGTCCAGAAAATCTTTAATATGTTTTCACCCAGCACGCAGGACGTCCCAGGAAGGATGGCCTAGGCGGCGATGAAGTAATTCATAATCAACAGTGATCATATCAAGATTCGTGCTAGCTGATGTTTTAATGGCAGGTGCTCTGACCCAGTACATAGTACTTTTGCCATGCGAATGAAAGGAAATCAAACACTGATTGTTACACTTATTGTGTATATGTATCTGTTACAATTGAAGGACCCCCCACTTTTTCTTCTTCTATTCCCTCGTCTATCCTCGACGCTCTCGTTCCAGGGTCTTCCCTTTGGAATGACATTGTCGCCTCTCTCATGGACTACGCTGTGCAGGACACAGCCTATGAGGACTGCTTCGAGCACAGCCTTGAACAGCCCCTTTGATCCTATTCTCCACAACCCGGTTCTTTCCTTTCCTTCCGATATGTTCCGAACTGTTTCTATTTATCCCGCAGACACTGCCTCCTAACGTGTCTCTCATACGCATTGTATTCCTTTACTTATCCCTTCACGCGATGTGACTAGTCACATGACTCGCATCTTGCCTGCCCTTACGTACATTCAAGCTCCGCTTGAACTCCATTCCCACCTTATATAAACCTCTCTACTCCATACTTGTATCCTTAACTTAGACCTACACAATCTACTGTAATGACCAAATATCGGTCACAAATACCAAAGCCCTAACGAAGACTTACAAATACAACCCTCAAAGGATTGCAGCAAGTAAAAGGGAATTTCAAGCATAAAGACGTACAAAGAATACGACTACGACTATATATACTGACTATGAACCGGTTTAGGGCCGGTATGGAATATCATAGAACACAATGGAAGGAAACGACGTAAGCAAGTGGGGTAGAGGACCAGTAAAGGCTATACACGATGGGTAAAGGGGAACATCGTGAATGAAGTGAAGAATTGTCCAATATGCGATGAACGCAAGTGCAATGGAAACTAATATAACTAGACGATTGAGATGGAATCAAGATCTGAGATCAAGATCCGATCGTATGATACAAAGTCCGAAATCAAAGAAGAAACTTAATGAAAGATCAAGATCTACAAGGATACCGAGATCCGGGCAAAGTGGCCGTGATCAAGATCCAGACGTAAATACCGAGATCCAATCACCAGTTCTATAGATAATACAACAGATAGATCTGATAGATGGATCAAGAGAGACAATGGGTTACTACGCCAGCGCACAGCAGCTGCAATGCAATAAGGATCCACCAATGGACCATGAGACAGGAAAGGGGTACAAGTAGCAGAGCGCAAACGCGAATACTACAAGGTGGTCAGTATCTAGTGACAGTGTAGTAGCATATTGAATAGAGTGACTGAGGATCAAGTATCTAATAGCAGCGTAATCGGCATACTAGAAGGGGGACTTGAGGTGGAATTACAGTAGTTTAATAGACATACTAAGGTCTCGGAGAGGCTTCTCACCTAATCGACAGTTTAAAGACTTATTGGTCTCATACCAGGTCTCACACCTAGCTCTACAGTTTAAGCACATGTTGGTGCATACATTGGATAGTGAAGACTACCCCCTTCCTACGGTAATCATAGAGGAATTGGTGGGAGATTACGAGGAAACAGGAGAGATCGTTTCATCTACAGTGTAAAGTCTTTCTTCACTCACCTCGTCTCTCATCCAGCCTCGATACTAGGCTTCATCCTAGGGATCCTTTGCCTCTTAGTCCTTTGTCAAGGCTAAGACCTAGGCCAGTCATAAGTCCTAGGACCTTCGGTCAAGCGTGACCATAGGAAGATATAGACTTGGAATATGCCTTGGTGTTCCATTGTTACACGGTCGTAACAGTATCTGCTTCAGAGAGCTGATAGAGTACAGGCAGTCGTCTTTAAGTAATGTCCCGAGAAATATAAGCTTCAAGGAACAATCAGGCATATAGATAGTTGGCGATAATTGCACAACATTGCCTTTGAATTGAATCAGGATGGTGCCATGTCCTTTGATAGAAGCACAACCGCTGGCTGTCTGGGTGTACCATTGCTCTGTAAAGACTTGGTACTTGACGAAATCATCAATGTTGTTGGTAAAATGGGAGGAGGCTCCCGAATCAAGAAGCCACATCTGGTCTTCAAGATCTATTATCTGCGCTTTACCCTTACTGGTGGCATTGTGCTTATCACACGAGTCGCACTCTGCATAGTCAGGCAGCGGTAGTAAATTGTCCAAATCATCACTACCTACAACAGATGAGAATATATACTCTATATACTGTGGCAAATAAAGTCGCTCATCAGTGTCTGAGAGATGTGAGGAGGATGGAGAGACATACTCGCATTTGAGCTCCTTGGGATAGAGGGCTCGAGGAGTGATAGGATTCTTTCGCTCACAAGGGCGAGTATCTTTGATCTGGGAAAACCCAGAGGGTCCATAGGTGGAAGCACCCATTAGATGAGTGAGGGTGTGATGATCCTGGGTTGGGTAGGAGATGCCCAGGTGATATGGAAGGTGGTCTTCTGGTTTGTTGAAGACAATAGAGAAAGGAAAAGAGGTAGCCGAGGAGGAAGGAACATCCTCACAAGGCTTGACTTCAAGGGAGGAGGACCGAAGGTCCAAGGAGTTTTTCTTTCACTCAGTGGCGAGTAGGGAAGTGGTAATGGAGGTGATGGAGGATATAGAAAGATGCATTTGTCCTGCGGTGATAATAGGGCATCAACATTAATTCAATGTCATGGTATGGAAAAGACAAATGAGAATATGAAAAATATCATATGTATATGAGCCCTGCAGTGCAATCTACAATCACCAAGTGGTGGCCATAGTGGGAGGATCAATGGATGGACCTCCAACATCTGCTCCAGTTCCCTATCCATCAGTTCCTTCTTTCCTCAGCATGACTCGCATTTGAAAACGCGTTGGGACCTCATAGCCGTATCTTCGCTCAGTCCTGTCGATGATCATCCAGCTTGGTGAATGAATAGCTAAGCTGCTCTTCCTATCGCCTATGGTTAGGTCGATGCACAGGGGCTGTCCATTTGAAACAAGCTTGTGTAGGAAGTGGATGGCAGTGAGGAATAAGGTGAGGGTGAGGAGAAAGAGGGCGTAGGCAATGAGGAGAAGAAGGATTGTGGACATGGTAGAGTGGGGATGGGTCTAGGATAGGTCATCAGTACCGTTTCAATGTGAAGACAGAGAAAAACGGCGGCAATGAAAAAGTTCGCACTATTGACGCCTAGAGCCTAAGACCCGGGTGACATAGTCTCCCCATAGATCTCATGGGGTCGCATGTATTTCGGCGAAGGGTTCACACAGAAACACGACAGTCGCTCAGAGTCGGCATGAAAACGCACGAGATGGCAGGCGCAGGTATCCAAGTGGTGGTGGTGAGTGAGCTCACACAACACACCACTCAGGGCTCATAACCTGTAGAGAACAGGCATTACGCAGATCACTTGGTACTTACCTGTGGTGGTTGATTGCTAACTGAGATGATGCTCATTGTGAATCAAGAGTGATATTCAAACTCAGAGAGCTGAGTTTTACTATGTAGTGTCTAGCAACATGTGAACTATCTACTAGTTATGGTATACTACTGTACCGTTCAACACATGGCAACATAACCACCCGAACACTAGAGCATTTACCTTCACGAGTAATATATACTCCACCTCCTGCCTAGATAGAATCTATGTGACCAGAAACATAACCCACACCCTATCAAACTGGGAAATAACAGATACAATAATTCCATCCAACCACAAGATGGTCCTAACACATATCAGCCCCCCCAACCTCCCATACATTGGTGAGGGAAGATGGACAATGCCTCTTGCATTACTCTCCAATGACAATTTAATCCAAGAAATAACCAATATGGGCATGGACCTACAATGAGACCTCGAGGCTGCAACACCTCATCATCCAAACCCACAACTAAGATGGGCGGCTTTTAAACAACAAATAACAATCATAATAAAAAAGACAGCCAGAAAACAAAATGCCAAAATGACGAACAGAGTAAAAGCCCTAAAGAAAGACATGGTAAATATTGAACAAAGAGAGGACCTCAACACAAGTGATGTGTTGCACACCCAGCTCACTTTCCTATGCCAAGAACACCAACACCTAGACCAAAAAATTAACTGCAACGAACAAGCCAAAGCACAGGCCTGCTGGTTCAACAAAGGAGAAAAAATCAACAAATACTGGACTCGGATACACAACCCCAAAAAACCCAGAGACATCATACAAGCCCTATACGACCCTATGACAGATAAGATCACAACGAAATCATCTGATATGGCCAAAATAGCACAGAAATACCATAATGACCTCCAATCAAAGAACCTCCTTGACTACCAGAACCCCGAAAGGCAAGTGGCACAAGCTGAAGTCCTGCAACAAATCCCAGAATCCCAAAAATTCAACGCCCCAGAATCTGACATCACAAATCTGATAACCATTGACCAAGTCATGGCGGCTCTATACTCATCAAAAAATGGCACAGCCACAGACCTAGATGGCCTCCCCTACGAACTATGGAAACAGCTACATGACCACCACACCCAACTTGCTAAACAAAATAAGCCATCTGTTACGACCGCGTAACAATGGTACACCAAAGTGTATCCGACTGACTCTCTAGCACTCCTTGTAAAGGTAATGCAGAGTTGACAGTGACCCGTGAGTCCGTACTGTCGACCACTGGTTGATTGTCCTAACAGATGATTGGAATCTGACTAGGCACAACGGGACAACCTGGTCTTGTTGGCTATTCCTTCGAAGAGGTCCGAGGGCACCGAGATGTCAAAGGTTGCTAAGGCTTGCTGCTCCCTAGCACTACTCCCTGACAAACAGTCACAGTAGTGAGAATGAGATGTTGAGGGGTTCTCCCTGAGGTGGAAGTCTTCTTGGACAACTTCGTGGAGTCCCCGTGCGAGCGATATGTCCGCGAGTTGAGTTCTGGCCAACCGAGATACTCAACTATCCTATTGACCCTAGATGGTCAAAGGTCCGGTCGTCTAGAGGTCTGCCTCCTCTAGCGAATGCAGTTCTTGAGACGGGAATGAAGGGTCTCCCGTGAGTAGCAAGGACTTGCTACTTGCTAAACTTAGAGTGCCTCCCCGAGGCGTAGGACGGTATGAACAAAGGAGGGGATCCTTGGCAGAGAGGAAGACTGCTAGGAGTGGGTCTACACTGTATATTGTGTAGGTCTAAGTTAAGGGTACAACTCCATAGGGGAGTGAGTATTTATAGTAGGTACAATAGAGTTCGAGCGGAGCTCTAAAGGATATAGGGCAGGCCTGGTGTGTATTAGGTAAGGAACGTGTTGCGTGAAGACGCAAGGGATCGCGTTGCGTGTCGCGTGTGGACACGTCGTGTACATGGTCAAGGCAGTGATGCTCGGAATAGATAGGAATACAGGTCAGAGAGAACCAGAGATCAAGGCAGTGGTACTCAGGATAAATAGGAAGACAGACCAGGGAGAATAGGAAGGAAATGGGCTGTGTAGGTATAGCCCTCGGGGGAGTTAGGATCAGAGAGGCTGTGGAACAGCTGTCGAGTGATCGGGGAGAATAGGAAGAGGTGGCTATGTAGGTATAGCCACTGGGAGAGGTAGGATCAGGGAGGCTGTGGAACAGCCGTCGAGTGATCGGGGAGGATAGGAAGAGGTGGCTGCATAGGTATAGCCACCAGGAGGACTAGGATCAGAGAGGCTGTGGAACAGCCGTCGAGTGATCGGGGAGGATAGGAAGAGGTGGCTATGTAGATATAGCCACTGAGAGAGCTAGGATCAGACATGCTGTAGGACAGTCATCGAATGATCTAGGAATGATGAGGTAGTGGTGCGTAGTCAGGGTTGATGCACGAAAGGGAGAGGGGGAGGAAGAGGAAGTCGTCTGGCTAAGATGACAATGGAAGAGAGTGGAAAGGAAATGAGTCCGGGTGACCGGGTACTCGTGCTGCCAGGATGAATCGTAACACCATCCTTTGACATTGTAAAATGCCTTACACTAATCTACAACAACATCCAAACACTAGGAACACTCAAAGAAGCAAATTTCTTGATTGGATGGATGTGCCCTCTCTACAAAAAGAAAGACTGAACGAAAATTGAAAACTATCGCCTGATAACCCTACTCAACACGGACTACAAGATCATGACTAAAGCCCTAGCAACACAGCTGGCTGCCCATGCATGCTCACTACTATACCAGGACCAATCCGGCTTCGTCCCCACCCAGTCGATCTTCAACCCAATTAGACTAGCTGAAACAATGTGTGCATATGCGGATTACATGGAGGAAAATGGAGCAATAGTTGCCCTCGACCAAGAAAAAGCATATGATAAGATAGACCATAAATATATGTTAGCCACCCTCAGAACATTCCGTATACCAGAACTATTCATAAATACAGTTGCCACCCTATACCAACACGTGAAAACCCAGATAATAATTAATGGTGTCTGCAGCGACACATACCTTGTCACAAGAGGTGTGAGGCAAGGAGACCCACTCTCCTGTCTCCTCTTTGACCTCGTGATCAAACCACTCGCAGCATGTATCAGAAATACACCAGACCTAACTGGTTTCGACATCCCAAACACGAATAAAACAATTAAAGTCAACCTTGTTGAATGGTACAGTAGTATACCATAACTAGTAGATAGTTCACACGTCGCTAGACACTACATAGTAGAACTCAGCTCACTGAGTTTGAATATCACTCTTGATTCACAACGAGCACCATCTCAGTTAGCAATCAACCACCGCAGGTAAGTACCAAGTGATCTGCGTAATGCCTGTTCCCTATAGGTTATGAGCCCCGAGTGGCGTGTTGTGCGAGCTCTCTTGCCACCACCACTTGGATACCTGTGCCCGCCGTCTCATGCGTTTTCACGCCGATTCTGAGCGACAAGTCGCGTTTCTGTGCGAACCCTTCGCCGAAACATATGCGACTCCATGAGATCTAAGGGAAGACTCTGTCACCCGGATCCTTGGGCTCTAGGTGTCAAGTGCGACTCCTTTCGCCACCTTTTCTTGTTTTTCAACTCGATTGGTACTGACGTCCTATCCCAGTTTCCAACAGAATAACCATGTCCTCTTCCAAAGACAACCTCTCTTCCGTCGTCCCCATCCTCACCGGCCCCAACTACCAATCCTGGGCACCTAAGATGAAGGCTTTCCTTTGCTTCCAGGGCCTCTGGTACGTCATGGCCACCACTCGTCCCATCCTAGACGACGAAAAATCCAACGTCGCTGCCATCGAAGCATGGGACTGTGAGGACGACCGAGCCATGGGTCACTTGATCCTCAAGCTCGACTCTCACCTTCAAAACAAGTATCAGTCCGCCGCCATAGCTGTGCAGATCTGGACTGGGCTTGAGACTCAGTTCTCCAAGCCTTCCATCACCTCCGTCTACACGGAGTTTAAAGCGATGATGGATACTACCATCCCTGAGAACAACCACCCCACCAATGCTTTCCTCAAGCTATCCGCCCACTTCGCTCGCCTCAAGGAGTACAATTACGAGGTGTCGGCTCCTGTCCAGGCAATGATCATTCTCGCCAAACTCCCACGTTACATGGACGTGATCGCACAAGTCCTCAACCTAGGACCAGTCGATGACCTCAACGACCCTTCCAAAGAGGTGAAGCCCCCCACCTTCGCCCAGATTGAGCGGATGGCCACCATGTTGTGGCACCAACACATTGCGCGACACAAGCCCCAGGGCGAGCACGCCAACAAGATCAGCGCTGTCAAGCGCAAGGGCCAAGACCCTCAATTCTCGCAGCAGCAGCAGCAAGGCTCCTCCAGCCAGCAGCAGCAGCAGCAGCAGGGTGGTGTGGACGGGAAGAAGAAGAAGAAACATCGGGGC
>JBBPQU010001175.1:0-10759 GCA_038092655.1 Boletus sensibilis
CGATGGAGGTTCTCCCCCTCTTGCATCCCTGGATCTTACATCCGGCCTGCACCTTATTGAGCAACACCCTATTGCTGCTCCAAATCCTTATACTCTGATTTCTCTCACTACTTGCCCAGACCCTATCATCTCTGTAGATGTCCCCATCTTCACCTCATGCCTTCATGACGACCACCCCAATGGGGAAGAGATCGTCATACTCGCACAGCAATTGCACAATCCTCGCATCGCCACCCACATCGACCATTACCTCGACGTCGGGTCTCCTCTCCATATGCTTTACCACACCTTCCTCCAAAACGAGACTATCCTCACTCACTTGGGATCCCCCGTGGCCCGAGCAGAGCAGGAGCTCGTTAACCGCCTTATCCTCGACGACGCCCGTGATGTGCAGGCCCAATTATTCATCGCCATGTACCAACTTGATATGCTCAAGTTCCTGGTCGACACCAACCACTACCTCCTCGACCTCGCATGTCGTACTCGCCCTCTCACCCAGGACCTGGCCTTCATAATGAATATCCATCAACAAGCATCTGACCACATCACCGCACATGCCACCGCCCTCTGCGTAGAATGCCACCTTCCTATCCCTCGCATCTCTTCCCCCGAGCAATCTCCAACCCCCCTCCTTCGGAAGTTGAACCCTTCCTCGAGGAGACTATCAACCCCACATTCTTGGAACATGAACCCAAGATCCCCTCCATGTCCTCTTCCCCGCTGGACGAATCCTCCCTTGCTGCCTTGGAACAGGCAGAAGCTCAGGTCTATGGTAGTAATACTCTACCTCCCTCCCATCCGCGCTACAACCAAGCGTGCTTCCAATGCCACCACCTAGGCCACATGAAACAGGATTGTCCTGTCTATTCATGTCCCTACTGCCAACGAGTCATGCCGGGTCATAACCAAGCCTATTGCCCTCACTTCTGCTGTTCCATCTGCCATCGTATGGCCCCCGGCCATCATGCTGACGTTTGTCCCTGGCGCCCTTGCCACCAGAATTCCCAACCCTCCATGTCCTCTTTGTGCTCTCGTGGCTCCTTTCATTCCCGCCACTCCCGCACTTCCCCCACCATGGACTCCCAGCAGTCCCACCAGCATCGTCGCCCATCTCAACGCTCTCGTCCTCTCCCTGTCCCTGCGCCTCGAGCAGATGACCCTTTTGACAACGTATACGTCGACAACAACCCCTACGATGCGGAAGCATGGGCCAACATTACTAGATCCCCATGAGGATGTCTTAGTGGCACTTTGACGATAAGAAGGGGGTAATGTTACGATTCATGGTACTCTTTTTCCTTTTTCTCACAATTAGCTTTACGCTGTATTCCTACGAGTCGCTCGTTCGACTCTTGCCTCATACATCTTTTCACTTTACCATCACGTGACTTCTTCCATCTGGCAGACGCTGTTTCACACATGACTCCGCAGTCATCACGCAATGATGACGCCATCTTCTTTCTTTGTAATACTAATGATGTGTCACCTTTTCATTGGCTCCCATTTATTGTATGACGTGTCATCACTATTCCTCTTCCATCTTTAGTACTCGTTTCACATGGTCTGTGCTCTGGACCTCTACATATAAATACGTGACTCCTCCATAGTTGACCCTTAGCTTAGACCTCCCTTACCTACCTTGTACATTGGTACATCGCTAAGGCAATCCACTCGGTTCCTCGCTCCCTCACTCGTCCCTCAAATCTCATCTTTGACCCGGATACTCTTCTGGTCCCCTTGAACCCTTGACCCAGTCAGGTGAGCTATTGAGCCCCTGCATCCAGTCTCCTTGCTGCTGTCATTGCACTCTGTGCCCAGCAGATTCCTTTGAACCTTCGACCTGGCCTTACTCGACCGGTCTGTAATGACCAAATATCGGTCACTAATAACAAAGCCCTAGCGAAGACTTACAGATACAACCCTCAAAGGATTGCAGCAAGTAAAAGGGAATTTCAAGTGTAAAGACGTACAAGTGATACGACTATGACTATATATACTGACTACGAACCAGTTTAGGGCCGGTATGGAATATTATAGAACACGATGGAAGGAAACAATGTAAGCAAGTGAGGTAGTGGGCCGGTAAAGGCTATACACGATGGGTAAAGGGGAACATCATGAATGAAGTGAAGAATTGTCCAACATGCAGAAGACGCAAGTGCAATGGAAACTAATATAAACTAGACGATCAAGATGGAATCGAGATTCAAGATCAAGATCCAATCGTATGATACAAAGTCTGAAATCAAAGAAGAAACTTAATGAAAGATCAAGATCTACAAGGATGCTGAGATCCAGGCAAAGTGGCTGCAATCAAGATCCGAACGTAAATACCGAGATCCGATCACCAGTTCTATAGATAACACAACGGATAGATCCGATAGGCGGATCAAGAGAGACAATGGGTTACTACGCCAGCGCACAGCAGCTGCAACGCAATAAGGATCCACCAATGGACCATGAGACATGAAAGGGGTACGAGTAGCAGAGCGCAAACGCGAGTACTACAAGGTGAACAGTATCTAGTGACAGCGTAGTAGCATATCGAATAGAGTGACTGAGGATCAAGTATCTAATAGCAGTGTAATCGGCATACTAGAAGGGGGACTCGAGGCGGAATTACAGTAGTTTAACAGACATACTAAGGTCTCGGAGAGGCTTCTCACCTAATCGACAGTTTAAAGACTTATTGGTCTCGTACCAGGTCTCACACCTAGTTCTACAGTTTAAGCACATGTTGGTGCATTAGCTTTGGATAGTAAAGACTACCCCCTTCCTACAGGAAGTGTAGGTGAATTGGTGGAAATTGACGAGGAAACAATAGAGATCGTTTCACAGTCCCTCTGTTGTCGTCTCAGGACTCCACCGCAGGATGACTCACTTCGCCTTGTGCATGCTTACGCGTCCAAGGATACTCCTCACCCTAGACCTCTCTTGTCCAACAAGGGCTACATTCGGTCCTACCCGGGTCGAGCATAACAGGCGCACCACATACGGTGAAGCCAAGTTCCGTCCACCCAAGACAACTCCAGAGTTTCCGGAGTTCCCCTCAGAATTTACCTGGTCTTAACATATACTAGATGTACGGCTGAACTTCATTGGCAGGAACCTTGTTTACGATTGATTCGGAAGTGTGAGGTTCAAGTTTCCCATACAGTCAACTTTCTCATAACGTATACTGGTGGGAGCCACTCGATCCCAATACACTTTGAGATATATATAACATGAAAAGCGCCACACCTGTGGCAACACCCCACTATGGCTAACTTTACAGTCACTTCAACTTCAATCTGTGTACTATGTCTGATTAATGAGAAACCAGCACCCCCGAGCGCAGGCACGAAGTGCTGAAGCGAGGGGGTACCACTCATGCTACTTACTAAATCTCACACTCCAAGTTAGTCAGCTTTTTTGGGGGAGCCTTTCAACATGCTTGTGACAGAATGTATCATGCACAATTGGGCATCACCACAGCACAAAAGGGCCCTTCGAAAGGACTGTTTGTCAACTGAGTTTGCTTGTGGGTCCAGGGATGCCCGGAGGGCCATGGAATAAGAATATAAGACAAGAACAAAAGAGAAGGGCTGTCCTACCATACCTAAATTGGGCATCAGTGTAAATATAAATAAACATAAATGTAAAAACAAACAATTCCCTGCCAAAACGAACCGTAACTGCATCCCATAGAACCCACTACTACCATAGTGGGGACAGTAGTAAAAAGTTCCCACAACAGATAGGAGTCAAATCTAATTAGGAAAGGGTTGACTGTGTACTAATCAACTATCTTTGACAAAACCATGACTGGCCAATGTTGACTGTTTCACGTTTTTCATCTGGTCATGACGAAGCTTGCCCCGAAATGCACGAAGATGGTGAAAAAAGTCAGGTGTCCACACCTATTTGCGACACATATCCAGCCTCAAGCTTCTTGGCCAGCACAATCAGCTCGGACGTTGCCATCACCGCCATCTCATTGTCACCACGACCATCTTCATTGTCCGAATCTACCTTGATAACATCTCCATTTCAAACCACCTCAGCTCGAGTCCGGAAGAAGTTGACCACATCAATTTGTGTTTCATCTGGGTGCTCGTCGATGTAAGTGAAAATTGTTAGCCAGTCATATGTGGTAAGATTTCGCATTGCTGGTGGGATTTGGACCTGGCCCCTTTGAACCTGCTTCCTTGAGCTTCCGTTTGTACAGAGCAGGCTTCAGACGGGGTTGACGCTTCGGAATGATTGCCATGAAGGTGGAGGAGTAGAAATTTTACATTCTATATGACTGAGTTGTCCAGGGCCTCCATTCTCCAGGCCCAGGTACAGTTCTAACTAAGCCTCAGCCCCACAAAAATGCAATCTCATAGTGTATATTTAACTCGTCCAACCTATATGTTATACAGTTGATTGTATATTGCTATTTCTCCCGCATCCCATGACCAGAGCCATTCAAAGTTCATACATTATGAGATATATACACTACTACCACATATGGTATGAGAAAGTCAACTGTACCTGCATCTGATAGCTGTTACGCTCGACCCAGGTAGGACCAAACGTAGCCCTTGTTGGACAAGAGAGGTCTGGGACAAGGGATATCCTTGGACGCGTAAGCGTACTCAAGGCGAAGTGAGTTGTCCTGTGGTGGAGTCCTGAGATGACGACAGAGAGACCGGTCAGATAAGACTGGGTCGGAGGTTCAACGAATCCGCTGGGCACAGAGTGCAATGACAGCAGCAAGGAGACTGGACACAGGGGCTCAGTAGCTCACCTGACCAGGTCAAGGGTTCAAGGGGGACCGGAAGAGTATCCAGGTCAGAGGTAGGATCCAAGGGACGAGCGAGGGAGCGAGGAACCAAGTGGATTGCCTTAGCGATGTACCAATGTACAAGGTAGGTAAGGGAGGTCTAAGCTAAGGGTCGACTACGGAGGAGTCATGTATTTATATGTAGAGGTCCGGAGCATGGACCATGTGAATCAAGTACTAAAGATGGAAAAGGAATAATGGTGATGCGTCGTACGATAAACGGAAGCCAATGAGAAGATGACGCGTCATTAGTATTACAAATAAAAGGGATGGCGTCATCAAGGCGTGATGACTGCGGGGTCACGTGGGGAAATGGCATTGGCCGACTGGAGAAGTCACGTGACTTTGAAGAAAGAAAGAAAATGTACGAGGTGGGAGTCGAACAGATGACTCGTATGAATACAACGCAAGGTTAAGTGAGAAAAAAAAAGAGAACTGGTAAATCGTAACAATAGCAAGAGTAATGACGCTGTCTTGGATAATATATGAAATCAAACAACATGAAGTGTCTGAAGAGATCATATTCCAGTTGTTTGGGAATGGTAAGTACAATTATAGCAGATTGTAGGTGGCTGATCATCATCCTCATCCAGATCCTGCATCATCTGATGGGGATCATACATTTGCACCATATCCTGTGACGCCTCCTTGAACTTGTTGGAATCATCATGTGTGTTTGACAAGCCTGTGCACAAGAAGATGCTTTGCACACAGATGGAAAGGCCTGTGCCTGCCATAGGGGACATGGAGAGGGATGGTTCAGGGGAGTGAACAAGGGGTGGCGAGGGATGTCTGTGACATGTGAGAGTGCAGAAAAGTTGGCAACAGTGTCAGCATCATGATTTGCTTATGCTCAGGGTAAACTTGGCACAGATGGGTGCAGTGAGATGTTAGAGACAGTCACATGTTTGCTAATCATGCGATGAGGTAGACTTATGGGTTATAGAATACCCAGAGGAATCATGTGAAATCATCACTCTTGACATTCTCCAGAGTGTAGGCTATAGTACTAGTCTACTTGTCTACTGTAACTGTAAGTCATAATCACGTTAGCAGTGCTCATGAAATTATCAGAGTGTCATGCGAAGTACTTATGTAATAATTTTCCACGGCGAAAAAAACGGGTTTCATTCAGCCGCAATTTCAGAACCCCAGTGACCTTGTAAACAAGGTAATGTAGTATGAGATAGACTACAGAGACTGAGATGAAATGAAAGTCGAGGACGACGGACGGGGACGGACGCGTACGGCGGGAGGAATAGAAGCGCTGCCACCTCGCTTAGAGTCACTCGTCCAAAGACAAAGCCCTGTGACACAGCAAGGAACGAGCGCAGCCACAGACCGATGCTTTGGTCTCGATCCACCGTTAGAGGAAGATCACAACCACTAAGTCGATTTTCTTCTGGCCCTCTTTGGCTAACTTGAAGATATCATCCAAGTTGAACGCGGTTGTCATGTCTGGACGTACGTGCTCGAACATGCAGAGGGGACGCAGGCGAACGTTAGGAGAGTCCTGTCGACAATGCATATTCCGAGTATTACGACCAATGTCAATGTGGGCGGCCGATTTCAATAAGCTGTAGTTGACGCTCGCATCCAATAGCTGCTCTTCCAGCGATTGCGATCTCTCAGGAACACTATTTATGTATCAGGGAATTCTGATGAGAAAAGGCAAGATCCTGTGTAGCGTACACGCTCCATGGGGGTTGGCGTTGCATTGCCTTTTGATGATCTTTAAAAGTGTCCTGGTTGGTGCTTGAAGTCCTCCACAGCTTGTTCTTCACGACGCCTTTCAGTGTTTGCAGTCGATATGGTCACTAGTAGCACTAAGACTCTTTTGCAAGACACGACAGTCATAGAAACGAATCAATTCCCCATCAAGTCTGTCAAACTATTTAGCTCGGGTAGCGCTGAGATAACTCGCACATTCCCCTTATCCTTCCTCCGCTCCCAGGTATAGCACGTCTCGTGACTCTTTTGCCCCTTTTCTAACGCAGAAAATTGTAGGATGAACCACAGGTTGTCGAGATCGTCCATCTCCCCGCCGGTCTTCAGTCTGTTGACGTCTCAGTAACATCCACGTCGGGGAATGTGACGATTCTCGATCACTACCACACTTCCGTTGCCAAGTACCCTTCCAAGAATTCTAAGCCTTCCAGCCAGGCATTGCGCGACCTGGAAACGGAACGGTTGCGTCTTGAAGATGAAAGGCGCCTCAGGCAGCAAAGCTTCACGTTCCTTACAACCTATATGGACTCGCTCGCGCAGTGCAAGTCTCATAGCCAGCCAGAGGCAGCTCAGATGGTTTCTTTCTTTGACGACTTTATCGAGATCGGCGTCACGCGCTCTGCTGTGATTGCGGAGCTAGATGCCAAGTTGGTTGACGTCGACAATAGAATTACGGAGGAGAGGGAACGTCTCTCAAAGCTCAGTGGTAATTTACCGGTCAAGGTAGTGACTGTCCTCTCTTGCAACAGCCAAGTACCTGTGGAAGCTGCTGAGCTTACCTTGACGTATGGTAAGGAGAACCATGATCATTGAAAGTGTCCCTCCTGAGATGACGGCTTTTGTAGTGGTGAAGCAAGTTTCGTGGAAACCAGCGTATGATCTCCACATCGCAATGACAGGAAATACACCGTCGCCGACGGTGAGGCTCGAGTTTCGGTGTACTGTCACTCAATGGACGGGGGAAAATTGGGAAAACGTGAGCTTGGTGCTGACCACAGCAGACCAGGTGTCGCAGTTAATCCAACTCCCTGAGCCAAAAAGGATCGATATCAGTCTCGGTCCGACGCACGTCGTTCAACAACCTTCGATTATGGCTCAGCCTATGGCAATCCAACCCCCAAGTGGTGGCCATTGGCACCGGAGGCGCGCCACGTATAGGAGTGAACGTGAACGCGACGGTGATAGTGATAGTGACTTTGACATTGAACGTGAACACCGGATAGCGCCGCCGGTGTGGGAACCCTCTGCGCTAGTGGGCCCGCCTGTTCCATTCCTGCCCGCGCCGGGAGCATTCATGCCTGTGGCCGAAACGGACCGGCGGATCTATCTTCCCGTAGACCCGCCAAGTCCGTTGGTAGATGAGGTTCTTGCAGTGGATGCTCCATCTTACACAGTTTCTCACCTCATTTCTCATGTATGCGCCGTCCATCATTCAATCTTCTCTGAAACATCGCTCACACTTTTGCGTCTTGGGGAATTCAGGGTACCAAGGATCCGATCACGCACATCGCCAATGGATGTATCTTTATCCCTTCTGACCATGCTGCGCATCACGTTCTGGTTGCCTCGCTCTCTCTCCAAGCAGAGTTCATGCGTGTCGTAGTGCCCAGCACTGACACCCGGGTCTATTACACAGTGGGTAGCGTTCTCTTTCTCTCAGTGGCCCGTACCGAATCCAAAATATTCAGTGCGAGGTCAAGAACACCAGCGAGTACGTCCTGCTCCCAGGCATCGTCAAGGCTTATCTGAACGACAAACATGTCTCGTCCACCGACATTTACGTAAGTCCAACGATCTCCATCTGATGCTCTCGATCCCTGACTCGATATATACGTATAACATCTCCACTAGAACACCGAGTTGCCACAAATACTGGAATGCTCGCTCGCGGTGGACACCAGCGTGAAGACAATCCACAACCGCGCGCCGGACGCACTGCCGTCTGTCGGCGCGTTCACGGGCAAAGCGACAACGACGTACACGAGCGCGACGGTCATCCACAACACACACGCGGAGCCAATCCGGGGTGTCATCGTGCGGAGCTCCATCCCGTTGCCCACGGATCCACGTATCACGATCGTGTTGAAGGAGCCTGCGGGGTTGGCAGAGATAGATGAGGGGAGTGTGTCTGTGAGAGAGGGGTGTCTGGCACGATGGTCGACGACAGGAGGGCGGAAGGGCAAGCAAGCGGGGTTGTTTGAGTGGGTGTGCGATGTGAACCCAGGAACGGAGGTGTTGAAAGCCGTTTGGGAGGTGTGTGCGCCACAGGACCTGAAACTGTTCGAGCAGGCGCATTCCTAGCACACACGTTTTGGGTACTCATCTTGGGTCCGCCTCCTCCCCCACACACGTTCTTGCTTTCGAGATGTAGCTGTTACGGAGGGTCGCTTCATATTTGGGTGATGTACATGTGATGTATAAGCAATAACAACTCCGTTATTTGGATTCCTTTAATTTGTATCATACTGGTACATCATATTTGGACTGCGCTCCGAAGAGCTTCGATGTGTGATAGGGAAATGAATAAGAAGTGGATGGACGAAAGCACGGAGTGGACCATGATCCTAATCCTACTGGTGGAGAGTGAGCTGCTGACCCCTAAAGTCAGGAGCGATCGACGACACGAGCAGCAAAGCAAAATACCCAAGTTGCAATAGGAGGAGGATCTGATGTATGTAATAGATTATGGGGGGTGGAAGACAGCTGTGCAGTGTAGGAAACAGGCATTTACACAGATCACTTGGTACTTACCTGTGGTGGTTGATTGGTAACTGAGATGATGCTCGTTGTGAATCAAGAGTGATATTCAAACTCAGAGAGCTGAGTTCTACTATGTAGTGTCTAGCGATGTGTGAACTATCTACTAGTTATGGTATACTACAGTACTGTTCAACACTCCCCCTTGCTTAGCATGCCATTCAACGCACAAGCATAAGAGTGGTAGTTTACATCGCACGACTAGTTCCAGCTAGTGGCGTGTTTGAACACAAGACCAATTTGAGATCTACACTGCTCGAATTTGACATATCCGAGGTTCTTGGTGAACATATCGGCAGGATTGTCAGTCCCTTCGATATAGAAAATCTCTATGTGCTGATCGGTAACGGCATCGCGTACAAAATGAAAACAAATGGGAATATGTTTTGTGTGACATTCAGTAACAGGATTGTTAGCCATAAAAATGGAACCTTGATTGTCACCACAAATAGGAATTGGTTGTAAATTGAAACCTAATTCACCAAACATTTGTTTGATCCATAAGACTTGGCGAGAACAATCGCTCAAAGCCATGTATTCAGCTTCTGTGGAAGAGAGAGCTGTGGTTTTCTGGAGGTGTGAATTCCAGAGGAAAACTGCATTCGCCAATTTAATGTAAAATCCCGTTTGGGAGTGGCTAGTATCAGGATCTGCACCCCAATCTGAGTCTGTGCAGGCGGTTAAGCCGGTTCCTGATGATCCATCGAAGACAAGCGAGTATTCACGAGTACCGATAAGGTAACAACAAATATAAAGAGCCTTATCTAAGTGCTCTTGGGATGGATTGGCAGCCATTCGTGCCATTTGTGTGACAGCGTAAGCAATGTCAGGGTGAGTACCAAGCATAAGATACATTAAAGAGCCAATCACTGTCTGGAATCGCGTCTGAAGTTCCGAGTTGACAGGGGCTGCATTCTTCTCAGGTTGATAACCTTGAGGTAAGGGTGTACGAGTGGGCCTTGCATTTATCATGCCGCACCTTTCAAGTACTTTTTCGAGGTATTCGCGCTGATCAATTAACAATCGGTGACCATCTCGATGGATGTTCATCCGGAGGAATTCGTGAGCATCTCCGAGATTGCGGCATTCCCACCTTTTCATAAAGGCGGCCTTTAGTTTCTCAACTAGGGCCTTTGAGGGACCGCAGAACAAGGCATCGTCGACGTATATGATGGCGAGGACGAATTGTTTGCCTTTCTTGAATATAAAGAGGCTGGCATCAGTTTTGAGACGCTCAAAGCCAAGTTCTTTCATAGACTCGTTTAGAGCCTTCCACCAAGCTAGTCCTGCTTGTTTAAGCCCGTATAGGGCGCAGAGTAATTTAAGAACTTTCCCCTTGAGATGAGGAGGGGTGAATCCTTCAGGGAATTCCATGTAAATTTCCTCATCTAATTTGCCATATAGGTAGGCAGATCTCACATCGAGACCGGATATGTGCCAGTTTTCAAGGGCGGCGAGGGCAAGCAT
>JBBPQU010001176.1:0-10757 GCA_038092655.1 Boletus sensibilis
TACTTAGTTTACCTTGGTAACACTCTGTCTCCTGGTTGTCATGAAGTCTCGGGTATGCCCAGACTATAAAAGGTTGTACTTAGCCTTTAGAAAATTCATCTTTCACTCCGTTGCATTGATCAAGAACATTTCCTAAATCCTTCGTCACCGTCCTTCACCTTCCGCTCATCCGTCCTACTGTTCTATGCTATCGTGCGTCTGTTCCGCTACATTTTCCATCCGCATTTTCCACCCGATATTCCAGAAACCGTCTGGAAATACTCTTTCTTGCTTGGAAAGGTTTGGTGAGCTTTAGCTATATCCTTCTGCATGTCTTCTCTTCTCTGGAATCCCTTTAGGGTCGAACATATCGCACCCATCAATTTCTTTTGCTACTGACCGGATTGGATTTATTCCTATCAAGGTTCAGAGTGTTCTTTACAACGTACGCGACGCGATTCGTCACACGACTCGCGTCTTGCCTGCCCTTATTTACATTCAAGCTCCGCTTGAACTCTACTCTTTACCTATATAAACCTCACCACTCTGTACCAGTATCTCTAACTTAGACCTACACAATCTATGGTGTACAGTCTTTCTTCACTCACCTCATCTCTCGCCCTAAGCTCGATACTAGGCTTCATCCTAGGGATCATCTGTCTCTTAGCCCTTTGTCAAGGCTAAGACCTAGGCCAGTCATAAGCTCTAGGACCTTCGGTCCTCTAGACCAAGGAAGATATAGACTTGGAATACACCTTGGTGTTCCATTGTTACACGGTCGTAACACAAAGCGCGGATGACAGCGAGGAGTTCGCGATCATAGATGTCATAGTTCTGCTCTGCGGTGGCGAGAGACTGGGAGAGATATGAGCAGAGATGCCAATCTCCGTTGAAGTCAGCTTGCAAGAGAATTCCTCTGGTGGCATTCCGTGAGGCGTCGGTGGCGATGGTGAAGGGAGTGGCAAGGTCCAGCATACGGAGTACTGGTTCAGCAAGGAAGAGCTTCTTAAGAGAAGTGAAGGCATCCTGGCAGGCGGGAGTCCATGCCCAGGAGAGGTTCTTCTTCGTAAGATCAATGAGGGGATGAGTGATGGTGGAGTAATCTGGGATGAACCAGCGGTAGAAATTGGCAAAGCCAAGCAAGGATTGAACTTCCTTGACTGTGGTGGATGTGGACCAGGAGGAGATCCCTTCAAGTTTGACGGGGTCCATGGCGAGTTCGCCAGGTTTGACGACGAGTCCTAAGTATTCGACTTCGTCAGTGGCAAACTTACACTTCTCAAGTTTGAGGTGTAAGTTGAGCTCCATCATGCGCTGGAGGACGCACTTCGTGTGTTCTTTGTGGGTTTTCTCGTTGGGCGAGAAGATCAAGAGGTTGTCCATATAGATGACGAGCCATCCTTTGGTGATCATGTCACAGAAGGAGTCGTTCATGAACCGCTGGAACATAGCGGGTGAGTTACACAGTCCAAAGAACATCACCATGGGTTCAAAAAGACCCTTATGAGTGATGAACGCAGCCTTCCATTGATGGCCATCTTTGACGTGGACGTTGTTGTATCCCCATCGGACATCAAACTTTGTGAAGACCTTGGCGTCCTTCAGTTTGTCCATGAGGTCAGAGATGAGTGGGAGAGGGTAGGCGTCCCGAACAGTATGTTCATTGACGTAACGATAATCTTGGCATGGGCGGAGCCCTCCATCCTTTTTCTTGACGAAGAAAAAGGGGAAGGCTTGAGGGGAGTTTGATGGTCGGATCTTCCCGGCAGTGAGGTTCTCATCAAGGGAGGTTTCAGTGGCGGTTCGTTCCTCTGACGTGAGGGGGTAGAGTTTCCCAATCTTTGGAATGAAGCCTTCCTCGAGGTTTATCTTGTGGTCATAGGGGTGAGAGGGAGGAACGTGGTTGGTAGCTTCCTTAGAGAAAACGGAAGCAAATTCGGCATAAGCTGGGAGAAGGACCATCTTCGGTTTGTCTTTGTCAGCGGAGATGGCAAGTGTTACAACCGTGTAACAATGGAACACCAAGGTGTATCCAAGTCTAGTCTTCCTGCGGTTGCAACAACCGAAGGTCCTAGGGCTTATGACTGGCCTAGGTCTTAGCTTCTGCAACAGAGGCTAAGAGGCGGTGATAGCTAGGGACCAAGCCTAGTATCGAGAGCAAGAGAGAGAAGAGAGCGATCCGGGTGAAGAGAGACTTTACACCATAGATTGTGTAGGTCTAAGTTAGAGATACAAAGTACAGAGAGGAGGGGTTTATATAGGGCGAGAGATATAGTTCAAGCAGAGCTTGAATAAGTTAAGGGCAGGCAAGATGTGAGTCATGTGATGAGTTGTGTCGCGAATGTGACTAGGTAAAGGGAGACTACACGTATGAGAGAACACGTGAGGAGGCAGTGTCTATCGGGATAAATAGGAATGGCTCGGAAAGAATAGGAACATATCGGAAGGAACCGGGTCGGGGAGAATAGGATCAAAGAGGCGGTTCAAGGCTATGCTTGGAGAGAACTGGGTTGGGGAGAGTAGGATCAAAGAGGCGGTACGAGGCTGTGCTGAAGCAGTCCTTGAAGGCTGTGTCATGCACAGCATATTCTGCAAGAGAGGCAGTGATGTCGTTCCAGAGAGAAGACCCTGGAACGAGCGAGTCGAGGATAGGAGAAGGGGTGGGTGAAGAAAAGGTAGGGGGTCCACCACTTGTAACAGCAAGCTCCGTGGCTTGAGTGAGTCTAGTGACCCGGGCAGATCCTAGAGGGGCAAAGCGAGATCCAAATCTGATAGTTCGGTAGAGGGCGCAGTTACTGAGGGCACGGTTGATGAATTGGTTCTCTTCTTCCCATCCATTGTAGGAGAAGAGTTTCTCATGTTCAGTGGCACAGACATTGACATGGTGGGGAGGTGCCGGAGGTGGGACCCAATAATGGGTGTTATGTCATTTGACATCGGCGACGTGGGAGGAGTAAAGTTCCTTCGACTGATCAGAGGATTCTGAGATAGTGACGGTGCGTTTAGCCCAGTCAATCGAGGGGTTCACAGCATGAAGCCAGGGGGTTCCAAGGAGGATATTGTCCCGAAGGGACATCAAGTGGAAGAGCACACAGTGAGCGATACCTTCTATGTTGAGGAAGATGGTGACACCATGTTGGATGTCACCACTTTTGTTGAAGGAACTGTCGGTGTTTCAGGCACAGAGAGGTTGTTCAAGTTTGGTGATGGGTAGCCTGTTCTTCTTGGCAAAGTCCCAGTCCATACAATTGATGCTGGCTCCGCTGTCGATAAGGGCGCAAGTGTCGACGGCTTTGAGAGTGTGCAAAGGTACAATGAGTTGCATGGCAATTTCTATTGCCTTGGGTACAAGTGAAGGTACGGTTACACCACTACAGGGAGAAGGGGAGTCTGGCGTCGAAGCAGATCCCCGGTTCAAAAATCCGAAAGAAAAGAAACATGATGGACGTTTTCTTCTTCTTTGTCATCATCTTCAATCTCCTCCAGCTTCAGAAGTGTTTCTTCTACCTTGTTGACACACTTGTTCTTCAGCTTCTCAGCTGGGAAGGAGGGGCATTTGAAGGAAGTATGGCCAGGTTTCCAGCAGCGGAAGCAGAGGCCTTCCTTGCAGCAACACTGTCGTTCCGCATCGGTCAGCTTGCTTACTTTGACTAAGTCAACGTCCATGGCATCGGGGTCTTTAGCGGGAGCAGAAGACCTGGGGGGAACGAGTGATAACTGCCTGAAGGTTTCTTGTTGACCTGGGCAATTTCGCAGGTGCGGTCACATTGGGTTTGAAAATGTACAGCTTTCTCGTACCAAGAGTCGATGGTGGACGGGACAGTATCCATCCCCATGATTTTAGACATCAGGGGCACGGGGATTCCGGATGTGAAGTACCAGATCAAGACATTAGGGTCAGTGATGCACGCAAGGGCGACTTTGTTCTTGAACTCTGAGATATAGTTCTGCAGAGTCGTGGCGTGGGATTCGTCCTTCTTGGGGACGATGCGGGTGGTGAATAACCAGGCAACAGCATTGCCAATGGTATTGTGGTGTTTGAAGGCTTTCTTAAAGGCAACTTTGAAGTCATCGAAAGAACCTAGGCTAGGAGTGACGAGAGCAAGGGCGGTCTGTCAAAAAGTACCAGCCCAAGTGCGAGCAGATCCCTCAGTCATATGAGAGAGGGCAAAGGCGACCTTCTTGACATCGGTGTTATAAACATAGCCGTTTACCAAAAGGTAGGTTTCAATGGTGTTGAGCCACTCAATGGCTCAGTCATAGGATCCATCAAAAGCCTGAGGGGCTCCAAGGCAAAGTTCAACGGTGCGGGAAGACATACCCGAAGGGGACAAGGGTGAGGTCGGTTGGATGGGGGAAGGGAGTTGGAACAGAGAATTCCAGGCGACGGGAGTGGGAGACAGAGGAGTGGGGACTCAAGGGATGGAGAGGGAGGAGGAGAGCTGATGGGATAACTCAGCGTCTTCAAAGACTTCTTCCCGTGAGGGTAGGGTGACATCAGGAAAAATATCTAAGGGGTCTTTGGGTTCTTCCTTGTTGGATTCCGAGGTAGATTCAGGAGATTCGATGGGTTCTGGCTAATGAGGTTGCCAGAGGGAGTTGTATGGGTTTTGGTGGGAAATGGTGACAGCTTACATAGAAGTAGCCAGTAAGGAGAGCTTAGACCTTTTGTTACGCTCGACCCAGGTAGGACCGAACGTAGCCCTTGTTGGACAAGAGAGGTCTAGGGCAAAGGGTTATCCTTGGACACGTAAGCGTACACAAGGCAAAGTGAGTCGTCCTGCAGTGATGTCCCGAGACGATGACAAGAGACTGGTCAAGTAGGCCGGGTCAAAGGTTCAGAGGATTCCGTAGGGCATGGAGACGCAACGACTACGGCAGAGGAAACCGGATGCAGGGGCTCAATAGCTCACCTGACCGGGTCAAGGGTTCAAGGGGACCGGAAGAGTATTCTGGGTCAAAGAGATTCTGAGGCGAGGGAACGAGAGGGAGTGAGGAACCGAGTAGATTGCCTTAGCGATGTACCAATGTACGAGGTAGGTAAGGGAGGTCTAAGCTAAGGATCAACTACGGAGGAGTCGCGTATTTATATGTGAAGGTCCGGGGCATGGACCATGTGAAACAAGTACCAAAAAATGGAAAGGGAATGGGGATGACGCATCATACGATAAACGGGAGCCAATGAAAAGGTGACGCGTCATTAGTATTACAAATAAGAAGAGTGGCGTCATCATGGCGTGATGACTGCGGAGACACGTGATGAAACAGCTATAGCCGGATAGAAGAAGTCACGTGACGACGGAGAGAAAAGATGTACAAGGTGGGAGTCGAACAAGCGACTCGTATGAATACAACGCAAGGTTAAACGTGGAAAAGAAAAGAGTACTTGGAGGAATCATAACAACCACCCCAATGAGGAGGAAATCGTCCTCCTCACACAGCAACTGCGTAACCCATGCATTGCTACCCACCTTGACCACTATCTGGACATAGGCTCCCCTCTCCACGCCCTTTATCGGGCCTTCCTCCAGAATGAGACCATTCTCGTTCATTTAGAACACCCTGTCTCCCATGCTGAAGAAAAACTTGTCAACCACCTTGTCATTGATGATGCCCGGGACGTGCAGGCTCAATTATTCATCGCCATGTACCAACTTGACATGCTCAAGTTCTTGGTCGACACTGACCGTTACCTCCTCGACCTTGCATGCCACACCTGCCCCTTGACGGAAGACTTAGCCTTCCTACATACCGCACGACAACTGGCCTCTGACCAGACCGCCGCACATGCCACCGCCCTCCAAGTAGGACATCATCTACCTGTCCCTCGCTCCTCTCCTCCCGAAACCACACTGACTCCTCCCCCCTCAGAGATGGAATTCCTCCACAAGGAAACTATAGACCCCGCATTCCTGGAACGAGAATCCAAGACACCTTCTGCATCCTCCTTGCCACTCGATGAGTCTTCTCTCGTGGCCCTAGAGCAAGCTGAGGTCTGCACCTATGATAGCAACCCACTCCCACCTTCACACCCCCACTACTTCCAGGGTTGCTTTCAGTGCAGGCATCTCAGGCATATGAAACGAGATTGCCCCATTTACTCCTGCCCCTACTGTCAATGCGTTGCACCCAGCCACAACCAGGCATACTGCCCGTGTTTCTGTTGCTCCATTTGCCACCGCATGGCTCCCAGACACCACGCCGATGTTTGCCCCTGATGCCCTCGTCGCCAGAACTCCCAACTGTCATCCTCATCCTCCTCCTCCCATGGTTCCTTTTGCTCCTGCATGTCCACCACCACTGACTCCCAGAGGTCCCACCAGGCCCATCACCCATCTAGATGCTCTCGTCCACTCCCTGTCCCTACACCCCATGCAGATAACCCTTTCGACAATGTCTATGTTGACAATGACCCCTATAATGCAGAAGCCTGGGCCAATATCACCGGATCCCCTTAAAGATGTCTTAGTGGCACTTCAACGATAATGGGGGGTAATGTTATGATTCACCCAGTACTCTTTTCTTTTCTCATGATTAACCTTGCATTGTGTAACTACGAGTTGCTCGTTTGACTCCCGCCTCATATGTTTCTTTCTTTCCTTGAGCACGTGACTTCTTCCAATTGGCTATTGCTGTTTCCCATGTGACTCCACAGTCATCACACCTTGATGATGTCATCTTCTTTCTTTGTAATACTAATGATGCATCACTTCCTCATTGGCTCCCATTTATCGTATGACACATCATCACCATTCCATTTCCACATTTAGTACTTGATTCACATGGTTCGTGCTCCGGACCCTTACATATAAATACACGACTCCCACTGTAGTCGATCCTCAGCTTAGACCTCCCTTGTCTACCCTTGTACTTCCCTGGTACACAGCTGAGATAATCCACTCGGTTCTTGCTCCCCCTCATCCCTTGCTCTTGTACCCTTGACCCAGACTTGTCCGGTCCCCTTGAACCTCTGACCCAGTCAGGTGAGCTATTGAGCCCCTGTGTCCAATTTCCCTTGTCGCTGTTGCATACCTATGCCCAGCGAATCTCCTTTGAACCTTCGACCCGGTTCTACTTGACCAGTCTCTTGTTGTCATCTCAGGACTCCACTGCAGGATGACTCACTTTGCCTTGTGAACGCTTACATGTCCAAGGATACCCCTCACCCTAGACCTCTCTTGACTACCAAGGGCTACATTCAGTTCTACCCAGGTCGAGCGTAACACATCACTGCACAAAGTCTGAACTCCAGACTACAAGGAAAAGTCCCCTACCAAATTTTCTTCAACCACCAGGTCAATCCGACTCTCTTCTGCCCCTTTGGGTGTCCAGCCTATGCCTACATGCCAAAGGAACAGCAGGGGGAAAAATTCTGACCACATGGAAAGAAATGCATCATGTTAGGGTACACTTACAGGCAACAAGCCTACAAACTCCTTGACATAAAATGTCGAATCATCATCTCCAGTCATCATGTCATCTTTGACGACTCTGGAACAATCTCTGAGGCTGAATCTGCTCCATGGAATGGCCCCGCTGTTGAGGGACAGTGGGAGGGCCTAATTCTGGAGCATCTCCACCTACCAGAGCATGACCATGATGATGACGATCATCCACCTTCACACAATGCCAGACCAGTGGGAGATGCCCCTGCAGCTCCAAAACACATTCCAGAACGCCCTGCCAGCCCCGGTGTTGAAGAACTGGCAAACCAACTAGACCAACTCTGGCTAGATGAAGCTCCTGCTCCTGCTCCTGCTCCACCTGCTCCTGCTCCTGCTCCACCTGCTTCTGCTCCTGCTCCTGCTCCTGTTCCTGCTCCTGCTCCTGTTCCTGCTCCTGCTCCTGTTCCTGCTCCTACTCCTGCTCCTGCTCCTGCTCCTGCTCCACCCATTCAACGAAGCAACCAGCAACAACAGGCAGCAAATAAAAACAAAGAATATAAGCACACCCTAGAGGAAGAGGCCACAAGACGAGAAAATCGCAGAGAAGAAGCAAAAACCTCAGAACCGGAACCCCCAGGAGCATTCTCTGCCTCCATCGAGGACTTTATATTTGCTGGATCTACAAACTCCTCTGAGGAGTCACTTCCGAGAAACCTGAAGGAAGCCTACTCTGGAGCAAACAAGGATCTATGGAAATCTGCTGTGGAAGAAGAACTCCAAAGCCTCAACTCCAACCACATCTATGAAACCATGCTCATTCCAAACAAAGTAACTCTGATCACCTCCAAACCAGTATTCCAAATCAAACGAGATGAAAAAGGGAATGTGGAATGGTACAAAGTCCGGATAGTCACACGTGGCTTCGCACAAAAGGAAGGAATCGACTACCAGGAGGTTTTTGCTCCAGTAGCAAACCTTGACTCCATCCGCACCCTAATCACCCTTGCCGCCAAGTATGACCTGGAGCTAGACCAAATGGACATCTCCACAGCCTACCTCAACGGAGAACTGGAGAAAGACCTATACATGCTATCTCCAGAAGGCATCCCTATCCAACCTGGATACTGCTGGAGACTCCAGCATTCCTTATATGGACTAAAACAAACCAGCCGGACTTGGAACAAAACTTTAGATTGGAAGCTTGGGGAACTTGATTTTGTCCACCTGGATGCTGAAACATGTCTCTATGTGTTCTGGAAGGATGGACAGGTCTGTTTCCTAGTTGTCTATGTTAATGATCTCCTACTAGCTGCTACCACTCGGAAGTTCATGAACTCTGTCAAGGCAAAACTCTCCGCTGCTTTCAAAATGCATGACCTTGGAGAGGCCAAATACATCCTTGGAATTGAAATCAAGCGAAACTGGAAACTCCGGACCATCTCCTTGTGCCAATCTCAATATTGCTGCATAATCCTCAAACAGACCAGCATGTCCACATGTAAACCAGCATGGACTCCTATGGCACACAGCCTTCAGCTTTCCGCAACTGATCCAACAGATGATCGCATTGTCCCAGAAATGATCATTGAAGGAAAACAGGTTTCATACCTAACAGTCATAGGTTCGCTAATGTACCTCATGCTCGGAACACATCTGGACATTGCGTATGTAGTTGGTGCACTCAGCCGTTTCAGTGCAAAGCACAAATTCATTCATTGGGAAGGGGCAAAACGGGCACTCCAGTACATACAAGCCACCAAGGACATGGAACTCCGGTTCGACGGAGCAGAACTCTCTATGGACATGGATTTCCATGGGTACTCCGATGCTGGTTGGTCTCAGGAATTGGACAACTCCCGTTCCACCTCTGATTTCGTATTCATTAGCAATCATGAAGCCATCTCCTGGTCCAGTAAACTACAAAGCATGGTGTTACGATTCACCAGTACTCTTTTCTTTTTCTCACAATTAGCCTTGTGCTGTATTCATATGAGTTGTCCGTTCGACTCCCGCCTTGTATGTTTCTTTCTTCCTTTAAACACATGACTCTTTCCATCCGGCTATGGCTGTTTCCTCATGTGTCTCTGCAGTCATCACACCTTGATGACGCCTTCCTCTTATTTGTAACCATAGCTGACGTGTCACTTCTTCATTGGCTCCTACTTATCATATGACACATCATCACCATCCTCTTCCATTATTAGCATCTCATTCCCATGGTCCATGCACCGGACTCATACATATAAATATGCGACTTCTCCATAGTTAATTCTCAGCTTAGACCTCCCTTGTCTACCTTGTACTCCTCTGGTACATAGCTGTGAATCTACTCAGCTTCACGCCTCCTCATCTCTCGGCCTCATACCTTTGACCTGGATACTCTTCCGGTCCCTTGAACCCTTGACCTGGTTAGGTGAGCTATTGAGCCCCTGCGTCCAGTTTCCTCTGCTGCTGTCATTGCATACCCATGCCCAGTGGAACCCTCTGAACCTTCTACCCGGTACTACTCAACCAGTCTCCTTGTCTTCATCTTGGGACTCCACCGCAGGACGACTCACTTCGCCTTGTGAACGCTTATGCATCCAAGGATACCCTTTGCCCTAGACCTCTCTTGACCATCAAGGGCTATGTTCAGTCCTACCCGGGTCGAGCATAACACATGGTGGCCCTCTCCACTACGGAATCGGAGTACATCAGACTTAGCAATGCCAGACAACACTTAGCCTGGCTCTGAACCTTCTTTAACGAAATTGGATATTCGCAGAAGGCCCCTACTGAACTGTTCTGCGATAATCAGGCTGCTATCATTCTATGTCATGATCCACAATTCCGAGCTTGGACCAAGCACATCCAACGCAAGTACCACTTCATCCAAGATGACCTAGTCGGAAAAGGAGAAGCAACAGTCCAATATGTTTCTACTAAGGACATGGTTGCAGACATACTTACGAAGCCACTTGCAAAGGACCAGCATTGGAAGTTTGTTCGAGGTATGGGATTACAACTATACTCGAGTGGGAGTGACAAAATATTACTTACTCCAGAAGGTATTCCGGTTGTCCGGTCCTCTGACAGGATCACCTAGATATCCCACTGCTCTGGAGTTCAGGAGTTGCTAACTCCGGAATGCTGTTTTTCACTTACGGTAGTGTTGTAACTCGGTAACACCTCCTTACTATACTTTTCTTTTTCTTCTCTTCCCTGACAGTTATTGAGGTACGAGTGTGCCTTCACCATACAGTATATAATCTCCCACTTCTTCCCTTTGCATCTCAGTTGTTCTTGCCCACCTTAGGCAACAGCTGAGGTGAGTTACTTGCTCCATACTATTTACTCTAAGGCTAATGTACTATAGCTCTGGTATGAATAGGTAAATAAAGTTGTTCTTGCCCA
>JBBPQU010001177.1:0-10748 GCA_038092655.1 Boletus sensibilis
AGCGCATTGCATGACCATGCAGACATGACGGTCGCATGGAACAACTCAGGTAGTACGTGGGTGCTCCAACGAAGTCGGGGCCGTGTTTGAGTCCATCCTTTCTTTATATGCCCAACTATCGTACACACTTGTAGCCATAATCGGACAAGTTGTAGAACCTGAAATGCCTCGCCTGCTCGATCTCACCAGCCGGTGGTCTCGGGAGGACGAATGATCAGCTTTCTCGCACTTACGCCGCGCTCCAATCGCTTCAGCCCTCCCACGACGCCGTTCAGCCCTCCCCTCAACACCTCGACACGATTCGGCTACAAATACATTCCCTCGCGCGTTAACCAAACCATTCTCAACATCCACAAGGAACATTACACCGCACCTTGATCTTTCCCTCTTTCAACCACTTTGTCAACGCGACCGAAAACTTGGCACCGAGTACACGGTTCTGTGTGGGATGAAAGGTCCCAAGGACCAGGAGGACCTTTTTCCCACTCCTGTCGTCGTCTCCACCCACTTCGGGTGTGAGGACGACCACGAGGGTGCCTCTGGGTGCCAAGAGAGCGTAGGCGACTTGTTGTGTTTCTTTGAGAGATATTGCGTCAAAGATGTACGTCAGAGGGACGGTGACGAGTTGGCCGACGCGCTTTATGAGCGCGGCGTTGGAGAGTTTGCGATCGAGGACGTGCGTTGCGCCGAGGGAGAGGAGCAAGTCTTGGTTATAGAGCGAGGCCGTCGTGATGATGGGCGAGAAACCAGACAACTTGGCGAGTTGGATCGCTGAAAAAGGCGGCGTATTGTATCAGCATTTGTGATATATTTTCATGAGAGAGGTCGTGGGCGTACCCTGCTGACCGAGAGAGGATGCACCACCGAATATAACAATGGGTCGGTTCACGTACTTGCCGAGGCCACCTTCTTCGAATGGCGGGGTGAGCGCTATACCCTCTGGTTGTTGAGCATAGGTGGCCACCGCAAACGGGTTGAAAGCGACCGAGATGGAAGCGGCTTGGTCAAATGACAGATTCGGTGGAATCTATACATGGTTTCGTCAAGCGAGACAAGCGACCACGAGGTGGACAAGCCCAACCTTGCTCGCAAGCACTGCATCTACCAAACAATACTCTTGGAATGAAGAGGTCTTGTTCCCAAGAGACGTCTGGAAGAACCTGACCGCGTGCGCGTGCTCAGTACGAGCACGCCGTGCGCCTCGAGAGACAGAGAGAGTACGGACACTTTGTCGCCTTTCCGCAAGTTAGTGACCCCATCACCGACTTTTTGGACGATGCCAGCACCCTCTTCGCCAAGGACAATGGGGTACTCTGTGATCTCGAAAAAGCCCAACTCTTGAATTTCCACATCAAGCGGATTGAGTGCACTTGCTTCGAGTTTGACGAGAACCTCCCCTGGACCTGGCTCTGGAATCCCGTTCTTGCCCACTGTAAACTGGGCACCGATTTTGGGGAGCCAGAGCGCTTTTTGGATGGCCATTAACTATGAATTCCGGGGGGCGGGGGACCTGGAGGGGAGAAAGTGGTGCTTACCCCAGTGTTCGAACCCTCTATATACGGTCGTCGAAGTTGATCGCCGTACTATGAACACGACATCTTCGCTTCCCAGCTGGCGCAATCGTGCAACCCCAACTGACGTATGGTCCATTTCGCGTACGCAAAGATGGTCGCCACATCACCTTGGAATGAAACTTCTGCAAGGACGTTATCGCTTGACCTACCACAGGCCGTTGAGAGCTGTGATTGGAGGACGGTTAGCAAAAAAACACCTCGACTATACCCAAAACCAGCACAAACTCAATGTAGTAACAAAAAATGTGGAGCTTGCCTCGCTAAGTGCAGTCCTGACTGAAGTTTTGATCAAATTTAAACCGAGCCTATATCCGTAGAGTAATACTGAGTAAGGTCGCTTTATTAACATCTGTAAAAAAGGTAAGTGGCTGTAGCGCTTGACATAATCTTGTTACCAATATGATGTAGCGTAGTCGGCCAATTGTATCTCAGGGTACCTGTTTCTGTCAGACACAGTGCGGTTAGCAAGATTGAAGACTGGCAAACGTTGGACAAAATGGAATCCAGGCTGCTCTAGATTGCTCCATTATAGGGCGGGACTGGAGCACTCTGGAGTGCTCCAGATTCCGTTTTGTCCAACCTTTAGACCAGTCTCAAATACTGGTAACCGCGTTGTGAGATCTACCGTTAGCGTGGCTACCGTCGACGTCAACGATGTAGACTACTTACCGTAGCAAATTTGATTACCCAGTCAGACTATGTACACGCCCAACCAAAAAAAGGTGGTGGCGGGATAAAAATTAGTAAAGGGCCGGGGAGACGCCACGACGACGGAAATTTGCCACGGAGATGACCGTTAAATCATAATTGGATACAAGAGATGCCTTCGGTTGTTGTCAACGTTTGCGATCAGCAGACGGATATACAGAGGAAGTAAGTCAATACATGTAGCTCATTAGTAATCTTTAGCTATCCCATCTTAAAGATAAAGAAATTACCGTATTTTACTATTTCCAGCCACGACTCCGCAATGCATGCATATCAAAGCAGTGAAAAAGACACTGGTCTGACTCAATAGTCTGATGTCTCCGCAGGACGAACGACGAGCTTCGTCGCGCTAACGCCATTCGTCTCCAATCGCATCAGTCCAGGTACGATACCCTTCAAACCTCCGGGCAACACCTCGACTTTGTTCGGCTGCGAATCAAGCACGTGCGACGTCAGCCGAGTTCCATCGTCATTGAATCAACAACACGGGCGAGAGCGCCGGTACACACCTTGATCGCCCCTTCCGCAAGCCACTTTGTGAGCGCGATCGAAAACTTGGCGGCGAGTGCACGGTTCTGTGGAAAGTGAAATGACCCGATCACCATGAAGACCTTCCTGTTTCCTTCTTCTCCGTTGACCTGTGGCTGGGTGACGACAGCAAGGGTACCCCCTGGTGCTAACAGAGAAAACGCAGCCTCTTGCGTCTCCTTGAAGGAAACCGCATCGAATATGTATGTGATAGGGGCATTGGTGATTTGGGCAACTTGTTCTCTCAGAGCGGCAGCAGAAAGCTTTCGATCAAGGACGTGTGTCGCGCCGAGGGAGGTGAGAAAGTTTTTGTTGTGAAGCGACGCTGTGGTGATGATGGGCGAGAAACCTGACAGCTTCGCAAGTTGGATAGCTACACGTGATGAAGCTTGTTGGTACGAAGGCTCAGGTGGGCGGTCAATGCTCGAACATACCGTATTGACCGAGGGAGGCGCCGCCTCCCATAATGACGATGGGTTGGTTAGCATACTTGCCTAGACCTCCTTCTTCGAATGGTGGGGTGAAGGCCAATCCTTGGGGTGGTTGAGCATAGGTGGCCACTGCAAACGGGTTGAAACCAGTGGCGATGGAAGCGGCTTGTTCAAACGAGACGTTGGGTGGAATCTATGAAACGTTTCGTCAAACAAGGAAAATCAACACAAACCTGACAACAGCTAACCTTGATAGTAAGTGCTGCATCCGTTAAGCAGTACTCTTGGTATGTAGTATATTTGTTCCCAAAAGACGTTTGGAAGAATCTGACGGTGTGCGAGTGATGAGTAACCATCAAGACGACATGCACCCTGAGATGAGGATACTGACACTTTATCTCCTAGCGACAAATTGGTGACCCCATCACCGACTTTCTGGACTACACCCGCGCCGTCCTCGCCAACGATAGCTGGGTATTCTTTGACCATGAAAAAGTCCGAGCGTTGAATTTTCCATTCAAGCGGATTGATTGCAGTTGCTTCGAGCTTGATGAGGACTTCCCCGGGACCGGGCTCAGGAATATCGTTCTTGCCTAGTGTAAACTCGGCACCGACTTGTGGGAGCCAAAGTACTTTCTGAGTGGCCATTTCAGGTGCGTTTTACTGTCGATATTGGAAGATTTGTGAAGGGGACGTGGAATTGCCCCCTAAGCCTGTTTTCGAGCCATTTATAGCGGTCATCGAAGCTGCGCTATAAAGCATGACATGACTGTCAATCATCAATGAGTCAGCCGCTTAGTGGTGATTAAACAAGAACTCACATACGAAGCTGAGAGATACTTACGTCCTGCAGATGATAGCGCTTTTGTGTATATTCGCCCCTAGCACGTGAGCGTTGGCTTGAAATAATGAATTGTCGCCTCCCGTATCTAGTCAGCATTAGTATAACCGGGTTTCACTTGTGAGGATGACGGTCAATGATCAGTAATGCTGACACATCCTGCTTACGATGTATCTGATCACTTAAACTCGTAGCCCAAATATGGCAGGTCTATAGGAACAACCTATCGAGTTGTTGCTGGTTACTTGCTGCATGGGTTACGGGGTTTAACCCGCCCTCACCAGAGGAGCACCCACGAAGACGAATATTTACCATGAAAATTACCGTCAGATAATGGTTACTTTTACGAGAATGACACCTAAGCTTAGTACCAACTACCAAGATCAAGCCTCCCAAGTTCGCGAACTCCGTCAGAACAAGTTGAAAACCGAGAGCGGACTCGTTCCATGTTCTTTTCTGTCTTCCTATATTAGCCAAAGCACGAGAATCCATAATCGTACACCGGCAGATCATACATACGATAGCCACTACTGAGTTATACCAACTTATCGAAACAACGAGACAGCCGGTCCGTCAGATCACGCACGAGTCTCGGGAGGACGAACGACCAACTTCTTCGCGCTAACACCACTCGTCTCCAATCTCTTCAAGCCGTCTACAATATCATTCAAACCTCCCGGCAACACTTCGACGGGATTAGGCTATATGAAGCGCTTTCGTCAACCAAGCCATCTTGCACATTGTCGTTTGACAATATCACGAACCTTGATCTTCCCCTCCGCGAGCCACTTTGTCAGCGCAGTCGCAAACTTGACCCCGAGTTCGCGGTTCTCCGGGATATGGAATGATCCGTACACCATGAGGACCTTCTTCTGACTGGTTTCGTCCTCTTCGACTAATTTCTGAGTGACAACAGCGAGGGTCCCACCGGGCGCTAAGAGATCGTACGCCATCTGTTGCGTCTCTTCGAGACAGGCTGTATCAAATATGTATGTTATTGGTGTATTGGTGATGTCAGTGACTTGTTCTTTCAGGACAGCCGCAGGAAGGTTTCGATCGAGGACGTGCGTTGCGCCCAAGGAAAGAAGGAAGTCTTCATTGTGCAGCGAAGCTGTCGTGATAATCGGACTGAAGCCCGACAGCTTAGAGAGTTGGATCGCTGCACACCACGAAAAATGTATCAGTACAAAAGTTGATTGATGGGAATTCGATAGTACCATATTGACCAAGGGAGGATGCACCTCCCATGATAACAATGGGTTGGTTTGCGTACTTGCCAAGACCCCCTGTTTCGAACGGTGGGGTGAGCGCTATGCCTTGGGGTTGTTGGGCGTAGGTGGCCACGGAAAACGGATTAAAGCAGAGAGACATGGGTGCGGCTTGGTCAAACGAGATGTTATCCGGGACCTACAGAGAAGGCGTCAAGAGCAACGAAGCGCTCACAATTCTGACAAGGCCAACCTTGGAGGCAAGCTCTGCATGAGCTAGGCAATACTGCTGGAATGTTCCATATTCGTTTCCGAAGGCAGACTGGAAGGTCCTGGACGCGTTGAACGAGTTAGCACTCACGCCATAAAAACACCCCCCGCAATCTGAGTACGCTCACACTCTATCGCCTTCCGCCAGATTAGTGACCCCATCGCCGACTTTTTTAACGACACCAGCCCCATTCTCGCCAATTATGGCGGGGTACTTTTCTACCAAGAAAAAACCCTCCTTTTGGATTTTCCAGTCAACGGGATTAATTGCAGTCGCCTTGAGCTCGACAAGGACCTCGCCAGGACCTGGCTCATAAATCTCGCCCTCGCCTAGTGTAAATTCCGCACCGATTCCTGGGAGCCGAAGAACTTTCTGAGTGGCCATTTTAGACGGGGCGGTTGTTGGGGATGATGAGTATAATTCTCTACCCCTGTCCGAGTCCTCGAGACTATTATATTCCGTCATCGATATCGATCATCGTCATGGGTAGCTAAGCTATGTGCTGAGTAACAAGGCAACAGGGGCAGGTCACAGGGGGTCGTTGTCACTGGGTGGGGAGAGAGAAGCAACAGAACTCACCAGCTAGCTGGGACAACGAGTTAAGACTTGACACCTTACTATACCTCACAGCATGCATCTAAATGAATATACCACATTATTTCCGTCTTATTGCTATGATGATATTTCTCTGAGACGAGGTCTTCAGCCTTATTGTGATTCGGTACAACCTAAGAGTATGACGCAAAACTTGGCAGATAGGCTGACACAAGTACCCCTGTAAACCCAAAGACAGCAGGTGTGGATCCCACTCCACGATTTGGAAGGTGCATCGCAGTGGATATTGAAAAATAGATCTGGGGCGCTAGCCGCTTTACTGACTGTACAACGAAAGCCATGTAGTCAGAAAGCCCAACTTTACGAGTTAGACAGCGTCCCGAGGACCGTACCTTCGATCCAACCTGAGTAACTTCAGTGAAAGCTTCTTACCCCATACGCTGTCCGACAGTCCCACCGCTTTATACCGGTTTAGATTAAACGCACATTTCTCGCTTGAGCCAGCCCCAAATCTCTCCTATACCCTCTGTCTTCTCGCCATTGTCATCCCCGACCACCTCGCTGTCATCCACGAATGCGTATCGCTTGCCAACTAAACGTCGACTCAGCCTATCCAGCCCCGAACGGGTACTCGGGGGTATATGGGCATCGCGGGAGAACGAAAACGAGCATGAGAGTATGATTCCATGTCTTGAGTGGATCGTGGACGTCTATATAGACATCGTGTATCGTGAGATGAATCATCGAAAAGCTCGGTATATGCGGATGGTGATATGGGAAGGTGATCTCACCAGTTGTCCCCACTGGAACGTTTCGCTGATGACATATTCAAACTCGGGGGTTTGACCATATGACCAATCCCAGCTCTGAATGAACGCATCAGTGAGCAGCTCCACGCACGAGGTAGTAGACTCGCCCGCAACTCGGACATGCCGACTTTAAAATATTCATCCTCGAGGTATTGCGACGTCTCGTGAACAAAACACGGCTATAATGAATACGGGTTAGTACAGACACACCCGATGGTGGCGGTCCATGTTCAAGGAGGACTGGCTTACCTCCTCGTCAATGGTATACTCCTCCCTGAACGACTGTATGACAGCATCGACGAATGCTTCGTGGGTCACTGACGAGCTAGACTGCACGAGATTCCGAACCGGAGAGCGCACAGAAGCAACGCCTTTCGTGTGCATTGTTTCCTACAGAACAATACATAATAAACCGGCCTGCTGAAGTCGTTCGCAATGCGCAGCGTTCCCTCGGGACACGAATCAGCGCACCGAAATTCGGAACACCAACCTACTTTGTTGGTTCGCAACAAATCGCCAAGGGTATCCAACCGCGTCGAAATGAGCATCGTTCCATGGTGATATGCACGATTGTTCACAATCTTGTACGCCGAGCCTGAGACGTAGATATGCACGACGAGAAAATGTTAAGCATTGAGTTACACGAGTATAGAAAGCCCGACAGAGGATCCACTCATCTTTTCCCCAGCGACACAAATATCGTTTCGTTCGTTCACGGACGCATCCACGCCAAGCGCACGTACTGCGCGCACGACAATATTCGCTGTGGCCGTTCGGTCAAACGTTGTGCGTGGGACGTGGATCGAGTAATTGGTATTGCCGAGGTCCTGGTTTTTGCGAATGACAATGCATATACAGGGCCACCGTCCTCGTCTGTTCACGAGAATGTCAACGTCGGGACGCACGTGGTATACGGTTCCTCCACCACTTCGTCGCCTGATCCAAGGAATACCTCTTGTTTCTGATACGGCGAGGTTGACTTCCTTCCAGGGGTTTTGGTTCCGTCCGATGACAACACAAGGTACATCTCTGTATAGAAGCAAGAGCGGGGCGTTTGGTGGGTGGAAGCGGAAGAGCCTGGACAAGGAAGTCAGCTCCCGTACATGGAGATGGGGAATAGTGGTACATACCAGTCCTCGAATGTGAGGTTAAAGTACGGATTCGTAGAGTTTGAGACATAGATCGAATGTGTCAGCTTCAAGGAGGTCGGAGGAAGTGCTGCGTATGTGCGAGCGTGTTGGCGAGGACGAGAAAATGACGCTACACGCGATCTAGGGAGGTGTGGTGCTGAGGAAAGGGATAGGCGTGTGTGCACACCATGGCGGGAGAGGGAAAACATTCGACGCGTCCCTAGAATGGGACGCACAAATTTACCATTCAACATGTCATTTCGCGAAATTTGAAAGCAGCACCACTTCTGAGGAACACGGTACGAACTACGAACGGACGTTCCGCTCTGGATGTATATTCAATACCCCATTTCCACGTCTGTGATGTATTCTAGTCTACATAGCACGACATGGGATGCCAGGTAGAAAGTTGACAATGCATTCACCGCTGGAGAGTGGTATATATGGGGCTCTCGACCTCGTGTATTTGTTTTTGGCCGACAGGAGACCCAGGAATCGTTTTCGTGAGGCCCTGTAATGAAGATGTGTTCAGTCAGATGTGAGATCAGCCTGATGACCCCAAAGACGTACGAGTTTCTCAAACATGCACTTGTTGAGCGTACGCTCCGGTTTGCGGCATGCGTAATATTCCTGCGTAACATCCTAGGTCAAGTGGGCTGCCTCGACGGGAGGGGAAGAGTACACACATGGTTGTTCAGCTCCATACAGTTCCAATGCGCTTCAAACTGCTCCAGACAGTTTTCACGCATCTTGTTAATCCTACGCGAATACGTATCAGTCAGATACGCACAAGGGCATCCGAGCAGGATATACAGCAACGAGGGGTTCGGCAAAACGACTTACAGGTCGGTAGCGCACCGTGTTACTCGTCGGCCTTCCTTCAAACACCGTCCAGGATCACCACCCGCTTCGTTCTTGCAAAGCATGAAGTCCTCTGAACCGCGTACCATGACACCGCGCACCGATCACGCCGTTGTGGTTTATCCATTCCCGAAGACACCGATGGACACACGTCCAGCAAGTCACAGCATCAGCAACATCACCATCCATTCAGCACGCTTTCTACAAGCCACACTAAAAGACGCACCATTGTACTCCTTGCAATACGCCCCAATGAAAAAGGCAGCACTCTTGAGCGGTGCGCTGGTCACGCCCAACTCCTGCACTTTTGGGACCGAGTCCGGGAGTGGTGTCTCATCTTTGTAGGGTGTTGAAGAAGAGGCGCTGGTACGGAAAATGCCCATCGTAGCCTACTGTTGGAGTACTGAACGAGCTGCTTTGCGTTGGAGGAGACCGGGAGACGAGAATGGAAGGTCGTTCCCATGATCCCATCACATTTATAGGCCCCATCCGTGTCATCAATTCGACGCACGACATGGTGAGTCTCATCCAACCCCTAATCTACTTGGAGACGTCCTGAATATCCATCGCAAAGCCGCAACGCGCACCTCCGAAAGCGTACCATCTTCTCCTCAAAACCCACAGACTCACCATCTTTCTCACAGTCCATCAGTCCTCGACGATCGCGAAATTGAAAGAGGAGGCATTATCAGCGCTTACATCTGCTGTTCTATCATCCTCATCAAGCGTACCACGCATCCCGACCGCGCCAGGTGAAGATGTCGACATGATGGAGGAAGAGGAAGGAGACGCAGAGGTACCTCGCGTAGAGTCGACGGAGGACTTTGAGTTGTGCCGAGTAGTGAAGGACAAGGGGAGATCGAACGCGGCTTCGTCTGCATCTGCAGCCATATCATACGAGACCTTGGATTCAGAATCGACGCCGATAAAAGGACTGCTCAGTAATTGGGAAACGCTATATGTTCAATTTAGAGACGAGGATGGTATACTCTCTTTCTCTATCTTTCCAACACCTTTTGCTCACCAAGTCCAGGTAACCTACTGCCTGTCGAAGTTTCCCAGCCTTCCCTCCTAGATGATGAAGATGAGGAACCCCGTCGAGCACCACCAGCACCAGAATCACCTATGCCAGTCGGCAAGGGAAAACGAAAAGCACATCCAGAATAAGGTCGATGGGAGTTTTGCTACACTTGTATACGGACCGGATATCATATCAAGAGGGAGATGTGTATTATTCAAGCAGTGAGATATATGATAGTGTACATTTTTGCGTTGGGTCGCGGTCATTGGGGACCGGTAATTGCTCAAATCGCGTCAGAACATTGTGGGTGGTACATCACCATCCCTCTTTTCTAGTCCATTTCTTGAGTTCGATGGGGAGTAGTGCAGCAGCCACGCGTCGACCCTCCTCCGCCAATAAATTATACGTCGAACACGCGTTCTTCTAAAACGGACATTGAGAAAACAGAATGAAAGGTTGAGCAAATCACAGCAACGGAACCAAGAACGTAGCACCCACCGTATCCATGACATCCATCTGTATCCCCAACTCCTTCATATACCCTCGAATACTACTCGGTACGAGCTCCATCCTCGCGCCCGTCCCAAAAATCAGAATCTCTATGGTTTGGAGGAAGGAACGAGGGAGCCCGGTCAACAAGTGGGCCAACACGCACGCAGAACCAAGTAAACAGCCTACCGGGTTTCGGAACGACGACCTGGAACACCTCCCAATGCTCCCTCGTCCATTCGTCCCAAGCACTCGTTCCCCCGGTCCCCTTCCCTACCCCAGGGACGTCCCACAAGAGTACTTTTCCGTCTAGAAACACCAC
>JBBPQU010001178.1:0-10739 GCA_038092655.1 Boletus sensibilis
CACGCGCACGATTAGCGTGATGGTGACGAGAATAAATCTACCACCTCCAGCCGCATCCCGATATACATTCCGTCTCCGCCCACCGATCGCGTCTCTCGATCGGACATGCCTTGTTCACTCTTATGCCCATGTACTGGATGGTTCGGGATCGCCTGATCGGGCACCTCAGAGAGGGAGGACGCGCTGATCTTGAATGCAACATTCTTGAGCATCAAGAGGACCGCAGTCTTGACACAGCGGATAGAGTAAACGCCATGTAGCGATGAGAGATTACCAAGAAATGGAAAGATGCGTGCAAAGTTTAATTTGCTGTACGTCAAGCATACTCACACTCCCAGAGCTTCAAGCTAGAATGATGTTGATGAGGCGGTGGTTGCCGTTGCTGCACTTCAGTAACTCAATGTATACAAATTGGTACAAACAACTCGACTGTTCTCCCTGCCTAGATTCTCCGCTTGAGCATGGTCCTACTTTGAATCTCGTGTGCCAATGTCTGACCTTGCACCTCAAAGCCAACACACATTGGCACACTCACGCTCTACCACCTGGCGTACTAACGGTCGCATCCAACCGCGTCGAAAACTCGCGTCATCATGCCCCTGACTTCGGACACCTCCGTGTAGAGGATCAAGGTTTTGACTCCCCTTCGTGGCGACTACGTTCGGCCCAACATGCTCTCAGACATGGTTAGATCCGTGATCACTCCCTTCAATCGAGCAAATGTTCCCGAGGGTCCCTCTCAACCCGTCTCCAACACCCCTTTTTTTCGACGTTCATCATCATGATGGCAAGCGGGTGCAATCCTGTACTCGACATTCATTTCCACCCATGTCTTGATGTCTGTACACACAGCCCAGGGGGATTAGCCCACTGCCAGACCCAGACAAGACCTGGCACGCCCACGTCCTTTCCGATATTTCTCACGCGGAAGACCTTTTTTCATTCTCATTCATCGTTCTATTTTCGATTCATTTGTTTGAACGTCACCTGTCGATGCGTCTGTAATACGTATTCATTGAAATGTCGTTCACGCTCGCCGCTCGTCATCACGCAAAATGGCTTACTCATCCGGGCGGGGCGCGGGCCGAAAGGTGTGAATGACGTCGGCCAGCGATGAACACCTTGATGGCTTCGATTCGATGTGAACGCTCCGTAGAACCATGTCTTTGTCAATGACCGTGCGAGTCGCGTGCGTGATTAACACTGACCACGGCACTTTCTGCATAATGGATACGAACCGTTCGGTGCCGTCTCTCACTGCCCGGTCCGCTCGGGTATTCGGTCTGATTGTGGCTATCGTCATGGGTCGAGCGCAACGATCACGGGGTGTTCTTAGAGTTTGACATGGATGCACGGTCGGCCAATGGGCGCTCGACCGGAGGAATCGTTTAACCCCTTCACACTCTCCCTCTCGCACTCGGAATGCAGACCATGTTTCATCTTCGTTCCGCAGTTCACACCTCACCCCTTGTCCAAAGATCGCACGCCGCATCTTACGATCGGGGGACGTAACCAATACTTGGAACGACACTCGCGGGGTCATAGTCTCGTCATCATTATGAACAGCTGGATTGAGCGTAAACCAAACCGAGGTACGGTGCCTTGTTTTTTTTTTCCGTGTAGGAGATAATTGTGCTTTTGTGTGTTGTCCGTGAATTTGAATGGTGTCCAGGTGCAGACGGGAGCTGACTGTCCATGACCACGTCCGAATTCTTCGGGTTGTCCGCTCGTCGCGGGGCCGCCGACATGGCGCTAGCCGATCGGACGAGCAAGCAAATAATCGATCGGACGAATTCGGAACAGGTTCTATTCTTCAGGCTCAATCATATGATCGAATCTTGCTAGTCTAAAACATAATAAACCCGCGTACGCGTCAAAGGGGTGAAAAACAAAGAAAAACTGGCTGACCCACGGCCACGGGAAGTAACGAACCAAGTACATATACATACATACTTTCGTGATCGAGTCACCGAAACTCTATCTTTTGAAATCTAAACCCTGGGGGACGACGTTTCAGATTTGAACAAGTTGCGGGTACTGTACTTACATACGGTACTTGCGGCCCAATTCACTTCCACTCGCAGAGCTCCACGCAAGTCCGAGTCGGCGATCGTCTGATTGGCAGGGAAGCTTCAAGTTGGGAGTGAAGTCAACCCTGCCAACCCCCCTTCCCTGAACGTCGCCATACGACTCGGAGCAACGTTTCCGTTCGAACCGTGTTCGCATTCACATGTAAATGAATCTCCGTTCCCTTTTCCCCTCTACCCTGAGAAGCAACCACCCCTGTATATGATCCGATTCGATAGGCTCCGTCCTCCCCTCCACGTCCGGAAGGTAGAAACAAAAAGCAAGGAAATGAAATGAAGAGAGAACAAAAAAAAATTCAAGGGTGGTGCCTGAAGAACGAAAAAAGTACCGAGGTTGCGACCAAGGCTGGATTACGTTTGAACTTTCGAGTCGTACCAAATATTCAAAGGATGGCGAATGGAGATCGTTGTACTGTTGCCTGTATCGATTCCAATGGAGTCGATCGTCGACTCGACGGTTGCCATGATCACTATCCCCCCTCCACCACCCGCTCTCTCTCTCTCTCTCTCCTCCCCATCCCCACCAGGTGCGTTCCACATGCCTCTACGCATGAGATGAATCATACGGATAGATATGAATGATGGACAGCGCCCGAGATGAGGAGACGGGACGCGCAACACGGTGATCGGTGAATGCATTGATTGCGCCGACCTTGGGCCCTGGAGCGACTCCGCATCATCGTGACCATTACTTGTACTAATCACATCACGCGAGCGCCCATCAAACAATAACAACAAAAGAAAAAAAAGTGCGCAAGATAGGTACCCGGGATGGGCGAGTTGAGTTCGAGTGAGTTTTGGCAGACTTTTTGAAATCTCGACCATGACGTAACGTACGTCTTTCCTACCGTATCGTTCGATATGTATGTATGTACTATTCACTGCATTTGTATACGGTAGAGGTGCATATCAGGCATTACGAATAAAGATCCGCATGCACCACCCGCGCCCGGACCTTGGACTTGATATCGTTGCTATGCAAGCGCGCGCGAGAGGTGGCCATAAGTTACTTTGCCATACTATATACTACATAATACATAACTGCAGCGGTGATTGACGTGCTACAATCCGCGAGGCGACGGGAACACGGGCGTGCCTGAGTCCCATATTATCAAGCCACATTGGGCCATGCGTCCACACGGGGGGACGACGCCCGACATGCTGGCGAGTGCTTATACCGCGGGGCACATATCCAGGGACGGGTGTCCGTGCCTCACTGTGGTCGTCTGGGCGTTCAGGTGATAGAACGGAGTGGCGCACCTGGGCCCGTCCTCGCTCGCACTAGCCTGGGGAGCAAGACATACTTTTAATTTCTTCATAGGCCCGACGGGCAATCCCGTTTTCTTCCGAGGAAAAGGAATGGGAATGATGCTCGGGAACATACGAACCGCTGCATCAAGGCCCAAGCCCATCGGACTGTGCCACAGTGTCCGACGGCACGGATAACCTCTTTCAGCGAATTGCATATTGAGGACGCAGACCCGGCTTATCGGTAAGTTTTGGCCATCCTGAGATTCGGAACTCTGCAAGCAAAACAGCACTACCTTGATTGAGGGAGGGAGGGGAGAGCGTGCCCGTTTCTTCGCCTTGCCTCGCGTTTTCTTTCTTTTCCTTTTTCGGGTAGACTTGGCCGACGCGCCAGCGCACGACCTCGTTTGGTGTTTTTAGGGGCTGACTAGTCAGGGACCAGACTGGCGTATGCTGACGAAGATACTAGATTCACCCATCTTTCCAGTAGTAAACGAACACGTAGTCGTGTCGTTTTCGCTGCGCAGTGATCGTGCTACGGACTTGACCCGGTGACATCGGGCCAGGTCCGCGATTGTCGCGGCGCCGACGCTGACGTGGATGAAAAACCCGCCGCCGCAGCACGAGCTGCTGTAGGACCTACCTTGCAATATTTGGGGAGGTGAGTTCGGAGTGCGTCCTGCATGCGCCTCCAAGTTTGTTGCGCGTGAGTATTCGACGGACGGTGTAACACAATTGTTACACAACCTCAGCGTTGAGGACGCATGCAATCCGAGGATGGGACGAAACGGTTCAGGAACAGAACGAGGCATCGCACATGGTGCAGGGTGTGTGGCTGAAATTGGCAATCCGGTAAAAGCCTGAGCACGCGAACACCACAAAGGAATGTGGATTGCAAACGATGGACACTTGCGACTCGCAAGGACGCCTCGGAGGTGGACGCGTCAGTGTGGCGACGCACCCGGTACTTACTGGCGGCGGCACGGGTCACATCTGGCGGATCCCTTCTATGACCAGGTTTCGTGTGTCCCCGTGACTTGCCTCGCACATGGTGACTGCGGAGGAACCACCCGCACCCGCGACTTCGTCATCACAGCCAGCATCCCCTGATGCAGGAAGATTCATATCTGCTGACTTTGTCCGAGCGTGCAACCCCGTCACGACTGGGACATTGTCGTTCTAGGGTCCTGGACGTTCAAATTCGGTTATTCGGATGGTTGTCTTGAGTTTAATTATTCGCGCTCCACCGACGAACAAGAAAGGGATGGCAGCGCGCGAAAGGCGACCGAGGGCTTGGACAAGCGCGAAACCTCCCCAAAGGTACGTATCTTTCCGTTGCTTTTGGGGCGAAATGTTCAAGGATCTACACATGAAACCTTTTACTCGTGTGAAGATAAAGATGACGTTCACGTCCGTGAGTGTCGTTGGCGAACTGAATGGCACGACCCGGTTTCGAAAAGCAAGGAATCATATGCATCCTACCTCTCTCTGGCTTGGTATAGGGCGGTCATAATAGCCCGCAAGGATGCGTCCTATATCTCGTAGGTCGTATACCGTTTCGAGCTCTTCTGAGCTGTTATCGTCGGACTCGGGGGAGTGAGAGCAGCCTTCTTGAAGGCGGCCGGCTGAGGGAATCAGCTAAGAACGACGCTTAGGATGCCATATACATATGACGCAATGAAGCGCACACACCGATGCTAATCATTACTACACTGTAATGATAGTGGTTTGCGTATTGCCAGTGTATTTTACAGGCATAAGCGGCGGCGCTTGAAATCACGAGACCACTTCTAATTTCCAAGTCGCTCTACTACTACTAGTACGTACGTTGTCTATGGCATCGAGAAAAGCTTCGTCTTCAGTCACTGGCATTCCTCTATTCCGGTATGTGTTCACTGCCCCGATGTCTGTTGTAGAAAGGAACGCGTTCGCGCTTCGAGCCATTACGACCACGGCGCTCCGAAGAAATCGCCGCAAGCGCTGAGGCACGTCGACTTCTTCATCATCCCATAATGCAGGAACCCTTCGAGAGTCATATCTACTGACTTGCAATCGTTTCTATCCGACTATTCAACCCCGTCGCAACTGGGACGTCGTCGTTCTAGGGTGCCGATTGTTCGGAGACGGTTATGTATTCGGACGGTCGTCTTGAGCTTAATTATTCGCGCTTCATCGATAAACAAGCAAGGGATGGCAGCGCCCGAGCAAGCCCGGACTGAAATGCTGTATTACAAGTATCGCCTTGATTTTATTCACACTGCAACGGGTCAACTCGCCGTCCGAAATACGAGACCTGGATGGTCCTCCGCCTGGTCTATGGCGCCCAAGTTACCAGTCATAGAGTGGGTGTAACCAGGACGAGTCCTGTACGCACCATGCATTACCATGAGCACGAGGGCTGCTTTGAGCATGCACAAAATCCACCTGCTACCCAGGATCCGCGAGGTGCGCACTACATCTTCGGTGCATTGACCTTTTCATCTCAGGTACAGAATCACCGCGGAGTGAGGCCATAAGATCGAATGGCACGGGATGGTTGAATAGCATCTGGGTAGCTTTCTGTTCTTTATAACCCATGTGATTGTTGTTTTCTGAACTCAAACTCGAAGAACATGGCACCATCATCTAAAATGCTCAGCTTTTCGACAAGCTGTGTTCTCGCTTTACAGGTTTTCTGGTGACCAATGAACGACGATTGCAGCATGGCATATTAGATGAATTACGCAACAGCAAGGACAGGACGGATACGACGGATGAGCAGAAACAGAAAAACAAAACAAAACAAAAAAAAGAGTGGACGATCGTAATCAAAGTATCCAACCCGACCTGCAGGCTGTACATTATGAATGAAACATTTCGGGTTCCTGAACGTTAAACCTTCATTCAAGTTATCCCCTCAAACATGGTCCCGGAAATCGCATCGAGAACCGGAACGAAAGCGGTGTGGTGGGGCATGCTGCGTCCTCACCTCCGATCACGAAGAGGACTTCGTCATGACTTACACTGCCTCTTCGTTCGCTTCCGTTTGTACTTCTTCCACTTCTTCACCGTTGGCGAGTTTTGTGGCGTGCACCCTCTTACACGACGCCTTGCTGTTCAAATGCCTCTTCAATGCGTCCGATCGCGTGTACGACTTCCCGCAAGCCAAACAAGAATGTGAAGGGGCACGATGTCGGAGAGATTGCTGATGTCTCTGGAGGTCCCCTGCGGAGGCACAGACTTGGGTACAGCCATCCAAAATGCAAGGGAACACTTTGGATAGTTTGGGAGGAACGGAGGAGACGTTCGGTTGAAGTAAAGCCCCGGGAGACGCGGTACAGGGTGATGCGATTCGGATGTGTTGCATCTGCAGAGCAGTAGCGGTGATAACTGAGATTGGTGGACGCGAAGACGTGGCCGTGCCGCTTCCAAGTGAGGAGGTACATGCGGGAAGTGGGAGGCGTTCAGAGGAACTATCTTCCTCGGATTCCGATATATGGTGTATGCCGATACTCTTGCGACTGTGTCGCGCAGGTGTATCGTTCGCATGCCTCTTGGGCGTCTTAGCAACTCTGTTCAAACATATGCTTTTCCCTCCTCTTCGTCGCTTGCCCGCGTGATCATTGTCAGATGACGAAGGAGGACTAACAGGGTCATCCCAGTCTGAACTGGGGTTTGTACCATGGTTGACCTCATTCAAGTCGTCAACGGCCGTAGTGACGTCCTTCTTGTTAACAATCACGACAGAAGGACGCTTGCGTGGGATTATCCACCGTGGAACATCCGCCAAAGCGAGGGGGTTCGATTCAGAGATGCGGGTGGTGCTCCAGTTGTACCCGTCATCGCTATCCATGTCAGTGTCCGTATCTGTGTCCGTGTCCGTATCTGTGTCCGTGTCCGTATCCGTGCTCGAGTTGAAATCGGCGTCATGAGAGTTGGATTCGGACTCTACTTGGGGTGCTTGTCGTGAAGGCTGTGCCATGGACGTGCGAGCAACAGTAACGACACCGTCGAGAGTACTGTCAGTGTCATAATCGAAGAAGTCGCTGTCGTCCGTATTGAGGGAAGGACCAGGTTTGGTGACGTCGTTTGTGGCATTATAATGAGGATCCTCGAAATCAGCGTGCGCGTCTGCCAAGAACTGTTTTGCCATTGCGTCGAGCCACTCCCTGGACGGGGGAGGCGAGCTCGTGTCGATAGGTGGTATGTACGGGACGAGCGTGTTTACTTCGCTCGGTGTTACCCCAACCGCACCACGTCGGTCTTCGTAAGAGGATCGACGGGGACGCCAGCCTGGTAGGTCGGGTGAGATCCCCATATATTCCGTGGAATTTCCAGGGATTTTAGCAAGTGAACGACGACGTTCACGTGGATTAAGGATCAGGGGGCGGGGGGCGGTCCAGGAGGGATCGACCATGTCCGGGGTGACCTGAAATCGGTGATCATGGGCATGCGCGATCGTGTCATAAAGCTATGATTGGAAGGTGTGTCACCGTCAGCCGTAAAAGGGGGAGTGAGTACGTACTCTAGTTGGGGGTTTAGAAGGAAGGAGACGTGGGGCCATGGATGCATCAAAGTAGTTCTCAAGAGGGTGGTCGTACCCGACGCTGCCATCGGGAGTAGTGACAGGGCAAACATACTTCACAGGCCTCTCAGGTCGTCCTTGGAGAGCAGAGGTAGGAGTGGCAACCTGGGGGAGTTTCATAACGTAGAAATGGGCGAGTAATGAGGAGTGATAGGTCATGGAGAAGCACCACCTAAATTATATGGAAAAAAAACATGATGTGGACTGTGGACCAGGCAAGATCAGGGGAACAATGCTGGGAAAATGCCAGCTGGTGAGTAGTCCGACGCTTTGACAGTCCCCGCTTTGACCTTCCAAAGTGGCAAATCAGAGTAACGCGGATGTACGATGACCAGTCCTGCACTGGTTTCAGCTGAACAGGAGGATGGTCATGAGGCATGATCGAAACCTGCCGGTCATTGAAGGCACATCATGATCGATTCCCTGGCTGATTCCAGGGATTCGAGAATTCGACGGTGATGGTCTAAAGATCCACGCTCCGCAGGTAGCGTTGCACGACGACAATCTCCGCAATGATCTCCTCGCGATACGACAACGGCCCGTATGACGGTATATACCACGAATAGAGCGTCGTATCCTATCACGGAGACGGACATTTGCTACATAGAAGGTGTGACAGTCACACATCACAACAATGACCAGTGTGACGGGACGCGTTTAATTGCCGATCTCGGAGCGCGTCGTTACCAACACTTTTTGTTAGATGACCCGCCATTGTCCGACCTGGTCAAGCTTAAAATGTAGACTTAGCCCGTAGCCAGAGCAACTCCATTCCCCTCTCAATAAGCCAATCTCTGGCAGGTCCAGCGATGTTCTTCGCATTTTTCTTCTCTCTCTTCCTCTCGCTGCGGCTCGTGTCTTGCCATGCTTGTGCGTCCCATCTTCTCTTTTCCTGTGTCGCTGCTGATATCAGACCGCTCAGCCCTCTGGCATCCTTCCATGTGGGGATTCAACGTTACTAGCACAACCTTTTCCTACGATAACCGCCCCGTTGTCCCTCTCACGAATCTGCCATTCAATGAATGGTGGTTTCATGGCCACCTTTCCTACCCACCTCACCAAGAAGACGTCTTCGAGCTCCCTGCTGGCCAGAACATCACTACTCAGATAGCCTGCGACAAAGGCGCTACAACTTATTATGCCAGCTCACAGGGTGGTAACGTCCAAGACCCAAATAATCCCAACAACGTCTGTCCTGGCTCTCCCACGTCGGAATACCACACGACGGGTCTTAGTGACGTCAAGGGCTGCGCCTTAGCCATCGCGTACAAGAGCAACGTGTCAGAAGTCCAACCCGCGGACTTCACCGTTTTCAGCGTTAACCAGACCTGTGTTTGGAATCGATACACTGATTTCAGTGTCCCGGAAAAGATGCCGCCTTGCCCAAATAATATGTGCACTTGTGCCTTCTTTTGGATCCACTCGCCCGACAGTGGTTCAGAGCAGAGTACGCATCACTTTCCTACTTTGCACCCCTTATGTATTTTCTTATCTACATTCGCGCAGACTACATGAACGGATTCCAATGTCGTATCACGAACTCCACCTCCAACGTCGGGCTTGCCACCTCGAAGGTTGCTCGTCGCTGTGGCGCGGACCCAAGCAACGGAAAGCTGAGCGCTGTCCCTGGAAACTGTACCTATGGTGCCAAACAGCCCCTGTATTGGTTCCAAGCTGCACAGAACAACGTAAGTATGCCCTCCAAATTTATGCCCTTGGCTCGGCTTACCTCGCCCTGCGATGCAGATGTTTGAAGGAACGTATTCCCCTCCTTTTTACAACGACCTCTACAACTTCCTAGACGGCGCGCAGAGCGACATTTTCCAAGATTCATACTCAAGTATCCCAGTCCCTGGGCCCAATCAAACTGTTCTTCCCGCCCTTGCTATTTCTGGTACGGCTTCATCGACTACTGCCTCCAACGGTAGCACAGCGACGCCAACACACTCTTCCCCGACTACCTCGGCCAGCGTGACAACACCATCTGCTTCGCCGTCGAGTTCGCCAAGTTCACAATGGTCGGTATCTTTTTGTGTCTTGTCGCAACGCCGGTGATTTTGACCCGTTCCTCATCCTCTAGTATGAGGAGACGCAGCACGAGGGCCTTATCTCGTCGCCATGTCCCCGCTCAACGGGGAACTACATCCTTCACACACAAAGTAGTCGGCATGACCCGGCGCAGTCGACCATTGGACCTGGAGAGGAAATCGGATCTCTGGAAGCCCTTTTAATTTCTATGCCTCGTGGGCTGGTACCTTTTTCTCTGATTATCGTTATACTTGGCTCCGTCATATACCCCCCGGCTCTGCAAGTTTCAGCCTTGGTCGCGCGTGGACGCGTATTAGGCTCATCCGGTCTTTTGTTGTTGTGCATGTGCAACGTTCGTTCCTGTTCCTAGTTTCCCTGGTAGGATGTAAAACCCAATGTGTTCTGAACAAGTGCTGTAGCCCTGGATACCACAATCTTCATATCACAGCCTGTGATAATGCAAGAAACTCCGTATTTAGAAAGCAAAAACGAATGGCCCGTCTTTGCGATATGTATGCAGTAGACGAATATAGATCTATTATCCTCTTATGAGCAATAACTCAAATAACTAGTGGGTCATCCACTGGCACGACAACCGACTCCTTTTCTGGCGCGATCTCCTCGTCCGACACGTCGCTTCCACCCCCTGCAACCTGCATCACGACGCCCCCTGCCCGGTTCTTCAATTCCTCTACGCTTACCGCGCGCCGCTTCCCGAGCAACCAACGTCCACCCGGTGCGTCCTGCACACACCGTATCCAAAGATCCTCCTCAAACAGCCACTTGACATCCTCGAGCTGCACCCCCGTCGT
>JBBPQU010001179.1:0-10725 GCA_038092655.1 Boletus sensibilis
GGACCGAGCTTTGGCGGGATTGAGCTTGCGATTAGTTTTGCTTCCCATAGGCTTTGCAATGGGTGGATTGTCAAGTGATGTATCGCTTACGTCAGCCAGGTGTTTGGCCTTCCGGATCGGTGGATCATTTGCAAGTTTTGTAACGCGTTCGCCGTATGCAAGGTTCGACTCGATAGCTGGTTTTAACTTAACTTGTCTTGCTGGCAACTATCCGACGCCCCAAGATCTCGGAAGACACGGTACCCTTTAAATTGAAGTAGTCGCGACCCAACGAGATTCCGAACAATGGCAGACACTCCGACTCTGAGTGTGACTTTGCTTGGTGCTGGTCAAGAGGTCGGACGTTCCTGTTGTGTGCTCCAATACAGAGGAAAAACTATAGTTTGCGATGCCGGGGTTCACCCTGCATACAGCGGAATGGCATCTCTACCATTCGTCGATGAGCTTGACTGGAGCACCGTAGATGCCATTTTGATCACGCAGTACGTTGTGGATCATCGTCCAGGCCGAACACTAATTCGTGACACATACAGCTTTCATCTTGACCATGCCGCCGCATTGACCTACATTATGGAGAAGGTCAGGTTTGACATATCATCCATGTCTCACTCCGATTGACTTCTTCGCAGACCAACTTTAAGGACGGTAAAGGCAAAGTGTACATGACACATCCAACAAAGGCTGTACACAAATTCATGATGCAAGACTTCGTTCGTATGAGGTTTGTTGTCCATATATACTTGTCATAGACCTCGCACTCAGATGTAAACATTCCAGTTCTTCGTCTTCCGATGCCTTGTTCACACCGTTAGAGCTGTCCATGTCGCTCTCTTCCATCATCCCAGTCTCAGCACATCAACTAATTACGCCGTGTCCGGGTGTTTCCTTCACACCGTATCACGCAGGACACGTGCTGGGAGCTTGTATGTACTTAATTGACATTGCAGGCCTTAGAATTCTCTACACTGGCGATTACTCTCGCGAAGAGGATCGTCACCTGGTAAAAGCGGAGATTCCTCCAATTCGACCAGACGTACTCATTGTCGAGAGTACGTATGGAGTACAAAGTTTGGAAGGGAGAGAGGAAAAGGAACTGCGGTTCACGAGTCTGGTACACTCGGTCATCAGGCGTGGAGGGCATGTTCTGTTACCCGCATTCGCGCTGGGCAGAGCACAGGAGCTGCTTCTGATTCTGGATGAATACTGGAAAAAACACCCCGACCTTCACAATGTTCCGATATACTATGCGTCAAGCCTTGCAAGGAAATGTATGGCGGTCTACCAGACTTATATACATACGATGAATGCAAACATTCGGTCAAGATTTGCGAAACGAGACAATCCGTTTGTTTTCAAGTAAGTGTCCCAGTCGTTATGATTTTACTGCATCATGCTTATGTCTTTCGCAGACACATCTCAAATCTTCCTCAGCCACGAGGGTGGGAACGGAAGATCGCCGAGGGCCCTCCGTGCGTTGTGCTTGCTAGCCCGGGCTTCCTTCAAACGGGACCTAGTCGCGAACTACTGGAACTATGGGCTCCGGATCCGAGAAACGGTCTTATTATTACCGGATACTCCGTCGAGGGCACACTCGCTCGGGTGAGTGGTAGTTGGAATGGAATTAATTTTCATCGTCTTGCTTGCTCATCGTATATCGTATTGTCGAAATGTCACATGTTGTTTTCCACCTTGATGTCTGAAGAATCTCAGCTTATCATTGATTCAAACCTGTCTAGGATATTATGACGGAACCTGAAGAGATTATCTCCCTCAAAGGACACTCGATACCGCGGAAAATTTCCGTGGATTATATCTCCTTCAGCGCCCATGTCGACTATTCGCAAAATTCGGAGTTTATCGAGCAAGTCAAGGCGCAACACGTTGTGAGTAGTGATCCCAGATATCCAAGGCATCGGTTTAGTGAACACTTTGGGAACCTTCAGGTCCTCGTTCATGGCGAACAGACTGCAATGGGCCGTCTGCGTGCTGCCATGACGGCTCGGTATAAGGATCGTGATGAAGACGTCAAAATCCATACTCCACGAAACCTAGAGACACTCGAGCTCTCGTTCCGCGGCGAGCGTGTTGCAAAGGTGAGTGATGACCTTCCGTTGCATACCACGCTCGACGGTGCATTTGAAATAGGCTATCGGTACGTTGGCATCGAAAGCGCCGCAGGAAGGAGATATTGTTTCCGGCCTCCTTGTATCAAAAGATTATTCCTATACGCTTCTTGACCCCCGTGACCTCCGAGACTTTGCTGGACTCTCGACGACGATCGTGACACAGAGACAGAGAGTTTTACTTGGCGTCGGCTGGGATTTGGTACGGTGGCATTTAGAGGGAATGTATGGCAGTGTGGAAGAAGGGTTGGACAAAAATGGGGTGCCTACGATGAGGGTGAGTCTTTTCAGTCCAGGTAATGCCACCACTGAAACAAGTTCTAGGTCATGGGCGTGGTCGACGTGAAACATACGAGTGAACACGAATTAACCCTGGAGTGGGATTCGGGTGCGAGCAGCGATATGATTGCCGATTCCACGCTAGCTTTGATTACGGGTATTGACAAGAGTCCAGCATCCGTGAAGCGTGCGTACGAACATACCGCTTGTTTCTATCGCTAATGACCACTCGATTTCGACATAGTCACGACCCAATCATGCTCGCATTCACACCCTCATGCTGACTCTGACTCTGGGTCGTCGTACACCCGGATACAACGCCTTGCCTGGTTTTTCGAAGCGCATTTCGGGGAGGTGGAACTGCACATGTCCGAGGAAACCGATCAAGACGAGCAAGAGAACGAACAAGGGGGTGATACAAGCCACGACCCAGCATTGATTGTCCGTGTTGACGATGCTGACGCACACATCAATCTCGTCTCTTTGGTACGCTTTTCAGCATGTTGGGTTGTCAATGTTAACGCTCATACCGGCTTGCCTCTAGGTCGTGACCAGTTCGAACGAAGCTCTGAAGAAACGTGTCGAGGCCGTACTGGATATGGCGGTGACGACCGTTAGTTCACTCACCGAATCCTTCCAATCAGGCACATCCGTGTTGCAGGAAGACGCTGTAGTTGGAAAGGAAACTGGTCACCAGGATGAGCCGTCAGACACACCGGAGGACTCGGACCGCTCCACTGTTCGGGAATCAAAACTGCTTTATGTTGAAACGTCGAAGTCGGGTGTGGTGGATATGGTTGAGGGCTAAGAGCAATACGTGTTGTGGTATGTCTTACTTTGACCTCGTAGTCGTGTCGCTGTTGCATCTTATTAAATCTGTGTAACTGAGGGAAAAAATGCGAAGCCGTCTGCTCTCGGGGGCTAATCTTGCTGAGCAAAGTGACATTCCCATCATCGCTTTATTTAGTTATTTCCGGACCGATGAGGATCGGGTGCTGAGGATGGAGGAATACAATATTCACCAGACGATTGTTGTCTTTCGCCAGTTTCAGCTCGGACGGCTACTGGGCCTCGGATTCGGGATTGCGGGAAAAAGGTACTCCAATCGAACGGCTGCTCGAGTTGTTTCTAGCAGTGACGAAACCGCGATAATATAATTATACCACCATATTCCATCCATTCACATGACGCGGACTCGCAGCGATATAAATTCAGACATGAATCGCAGGTTGAAAATTTCTCCCTGCATCCCCCCAAACATCTACTAGAATCAATCATACCAGCAGAAATGTCCGCCGCTCAAAAATCAATGCCCTATGGTTTGTCTCCCCGGTTTCGCATGATGGTACTCCAGACTCACCTATTCTGCAGTCCGATTGGGCAACTCGGGTTTGAAAGTCTCCAAGATCATCTTAGGAACCATGCAGTATGGTAAGCAACAAGTGGTGCTTCCACCTTCTCCGCTCGTCTTACATGTTCAAAAGGTACAAGTGAGTGGCAAGACTGGGTCCTCGGCGAGGAGGAAGCCATCAAGCACATCAAAGCTGCGTAAGTCACGAACGAAATGTCAGTCTGCCTACTTACCCGGGAGCCAGTTATGATGCAGGCATCAATACTTTTGATACCGCCGATGTAAGTCTCGACTGAATCTGGTGCAGAAACCGCGGCAATATGTTCTACTTATATTTGTGTGTAGATGTACTCCAATGGTGAATCGGAGGTGATCCTGGGCAAGGCTATCAAGAAACTGAATCTTCCTCGCGACGAGATCGTGGTCATGACAAAGGTATATGCTTCTGTGACCTTGTGAATGCACGTCGTTCTTCATTGATTCCAGGTCTACAACGTCGTTGGTCGCACTCCCAGCGAGAAGCTTTTCAAGTCTGCGGTTCACCCAGACAAGCTGGGATACGTTAACCAACGCGGGTTGAGTCGCAAGGTGAAGGACTTTGCTGTCAGCTCGCACGACCACCCGACTTTATGTACCTTTTACCATTAGTACATCTTCCAATCCATCAAGCACAGTCTGGAGCGTCTCCAGCTCGACTACGTGGATGTCCTCCAGTGTACGCTTTTGCTCCCCCCACATCTATAGACTGATTTAGATTCGTGATTTAGGCCATCGTTTTGACAAAGAGACACCCATTGAAGAGACAGTGAGGGATGATCATATGGTGTCAAGAATCATTCTCACATGACAATCAGATGCAAGCATTGCATGATGTGGTTCAAGCCGGATACGTCCGTTATATTGGAATGTCTTCTTGCTGGGCGTACCAATGTTAGTCAGCTTTTCGGAGAGTTGGCTGTATACTGACCTGAGATCCCAGTCCAGGCGATGCAAAGTACTCCTTCTCCGCAAATCGAGAGGGCTGCGCACTGACATGCAACATAGATTATGCTATTACAAACCATTTGAGGCCTTTTATTTCCATGCAGAACCACCACAGTTTAATTTATCGCGAGGAGGAACGTGAGATGTTCCCGACTTTGAAGGTGGGGACTGACGAAATGAGCCTTGGAAGCTGCCTCATTGTTTGACAGATGTTCGGTGTCGGATGCATTCCATGGTCTCCACTTGCGAGAGGGTTGCTCACTCGTCCTCTTGGCGAGCAAACAATCCGCGGAAAGACTGACCTGTGAGTACTATCCTGATTGCACCATGCGTGCATCTGAGCGCCGTCCAATAGGACTATCAACTCTTACATTCAACACGAGTCCGACAAGGACATCATTAGCCGGTGCGCCGCATTGTTATGGTCACCTAACCAGCGATGTTTATCACCACAAATAGCCTCGAGGAAGTCTCCAAGAAGAAAGGCACTAGTATGGCCCAAATCGCGCTTGCTTGGTCGCTAGCTCAGGATGTTGTTACGGCACCCATTATTGGAACCACCTCGTTGGATAACCTGCTGGATCTCCTCGGTCAGCTTTTCGGACGTGTGCCAAGCACAGCGCTGACATTCGCGTGTCTCTAGATGCTATCAACATTACGCTCACGCCTGAGGAGAAGAAATATCTGGAGGAACCATACAGAGCGAAGAATGTGGTTGGTCACAACTGAACTCGGCACTGGAGGGGGGAGAGGATTTGTACGAGTAGAGCATGTTCAGCAACTCACCCCATGAAGGTGTACCATAAATAAAGAAACTAGCACCATCCATTTAGTTCGGGTTATGGTGGTCCTGTGCGAAAAGTTGTACATCCTGTGATGATCTGGGTCTAGCCTTCCGTCACATCACCTTGCAAGGATTCGAAATTACCGCGATTTCATAACACAGCCCCGCTCCTTCGTAGGCCAAGCTTGAGTGTGCGGGGATCCCCGCACCACTTTACTAGTACTTCCGCTAACACGGCACTCTTTGATTCAACTCCCCAATCTTCACTAATGTTGATATATTACATTGCATGTAGAGGTTCAAGAGCGAGCATTCTTGACGGCGAACCCCAGTGCGTACTCGACAACCACTCCACCCGTTCCCCACATTGTACACCGTACGTCCCCGTCATCACGTTCTCTCCTACAGCGAGCACAGAATGAGATGGCGGGAACGTACGGCGTACTCAAATACACGACACTAATGGGCATGCATGTTGGAACTCTCGCGTTCACCTGAGCAATGTGTTGTCCCAAACGTCCAATGGCCGGCACCTGAATTAAGTTGATCGCCAGCTCCGGCTGGAGGCTCATAGCTAGTACCCTGAGCTAGATAAGTATGCGAGGATATGAAAGGGTAAACATACGCACCATATGTAACAAACAAGAACGTTCAAGGACCAGGCTGAAAGTAGACTTGAGCCGTCTGAATGGAAAGTGTCGTGGACTGAGAGACAGTACGTCTAAAAGAGAGCGGAGGAGGACCGGCGGCGGATTCAATCATATTCGTCTGCAAGCAGCTCCTCGGTAGTACGCGTGAGGAATCTTGGCTGGTGGCTCCCAGAGGTTATCCGTCCCGTCTTCAATACCTGTTGCTCTAGGATCGGAGCAGTTTCGCTTCTCGTCTGATGCGGAATCATTCGCGTTACTTGGCAGCGAGAGCTTCAGAGAGCAAGTCGGAATGATCACTGCATCAACGTCAAGTGTTGCGATACAGATGAGGGGGTTAGGAGGCGAGAGCGCAATGGACATGTCGACATATTCTGCCTCGTCCACCTCGTTCTGTTCCTGCGAAGAGCGCTAGAACAAGACACTTGAGGGTTCACTAACGTCCGGTGTGCAGCAGAGTCTGCCAACAATTCGTCCGAGAAGTAGGAAGAGAGCTTTGGGACAGGGATGGCTAGATCTTTCTTCATACTCGAGAACAGTCGGTTCATCGCGTTTTGCTTTCGCGACTCGACCTCCGAGGTCCACTCCTCCGTGGCATTGTGGCATTGAATGGAACGAGAAGTTGTTAAACTCTCGCTGAAGCTCTTCATCCGAGAACTCGGGGAACTGGGCAGGTTTTCCAGCGTCGTGGACTCAAACAGACTAGGTAAGGTTGCCTGGTTTGCCAGGGTGATAGCGGAAGGTGCTGGGGAAGACACCGGGGAGGAAGAAGAGGCGAGGGTAGGTCGATGAGATCGCCTGAAGTTTGAGGTGACTGGAGCAGGAGACAGCAGAAGAGCGGTTCGTATTTCGAGGTCGAGCCAGCTTTTGGCAGCAGTTGCTAGGCAACGGAGATGATCCACGTCCTCATCATCCAGGTCATCCATGAGGTTAGGGACGGAAATGGCGGGTGAGGATGAGAAGGAACTAGACATGCTGCTGTCGTCGAGCAAGCAAGCGCTGAAACATCGAATCAACAAGCCCTCTGGCAGGCTTGTCACGGTGGCTCGGGAACACGATATTGAAAAGGTCCCTAAGGTCCGACTTGACCTTACGAGCGATGAGATCATTCGGCTTGGGAAGGTCGGTATTGAGTAAAGTGTCTCCTTGGTCTTCCAAGAAGTTAAGGTGGGGCTACGGCACAGTAGGTTCGTCAGGCAACATGGTATGAGATCATTCATCTGTGCATACCACTATGGAATTTGCCTTAGGAACGCCAGCCTTCCTCAGGCTTGGCGAGCTGCTTCCTGGGCGGCGTGTCGCTGGCGGAGGAATCGGGAAATGAACGAAATCCTCGAGGGAGGCACGTTTGTTCCCGATCCACGAAAGTAGAAAGTCGAAGAGAGGTGAGGAATAGTAGAAGATAGTAAAGATGGCGAATAACGGAGAGAGCATGCAGCGTCTGAAGGTTCTGAAGGAAAAAGGGTAGGGCAGAGAACCTGGAGTTTAAATACCTGTGGCTATCAGCCATGAAATCAAATCACGGTGCTGGAATGCTACTACGACGTCAAAAGTGCTAGTGAGATGATGACATCATTGACACCGTAAATGAGTGTACTCACTCTCGTTGAAGGTGAACTGACCAGACTCAGGATACCAAAGTCACGTACGGGGACTTGCACGACCAAGGCTAATCTCCGGTGAGTGTGAATGCACAGTAAGTGCATGTATTCCCGGTCATCCGGGGTCTCGTCAGTAGCAGCTTTGTTTGTCAAAGTTAGAATGAGGTACAATTGATGTACGGGGCGCAGCGACAACGCCCTGAATTATGCTGACCTTCGGAATTATGCTGACCTTCGCAGGAACAATCATACTCTTGCGAAGATAATCGAGCCATTACACAAGTTCCCCCCATTAAAATATATGACCCCTTTGACTGTAGATCGCAGCTGCTACTTAGCATCTATCGAATCTGTCCCACATATACTATCAGCTGTATTCGGAAATACTACGTTTCGTGGAAACTTACTCTTGTCTACCAGCGGCAATAACATTGGTTGACAACGCGGCAGCCTCAGGCTTCTAGCCAACATAGTGAATTGCGAGCTACGTCCGTGGGTGCAGACACCAGGAATGTGAGAGTGACGACGAGAGAACTAGTTGCCAAGTCACATGGTTCAGAACTTCTCCCGCAAGGTCCGATCAGCGCAGGCGACGGCCTTCGAAAGCTCCAAGTTCCAGCGGAAATCAACCACGACGAAATGCTTGACATCACGTCGAGAACTTGTTCATTGTTAAAGATATATTGATGGTATCCGTCAGCACTACTAGTATGTACCTACTTCTCGGGTCACATTATCTCCTCAGCCTTATTTTTAACCCCATCCTGAGGTTTTCCCGTCCCCTGCGAGGTATACTCGCTGAACGTGTTCTCCGTCCGAAGTACATTAATTTGCAGAGGATAAGTACTTATCGTTCGACCACTTGGACGCAGTGCCCGAGTCTGAGCAAGGCCCACGCGCACGACAATAAGCAAGGGTGATATAGTCTGCAACCTCCCATCAGTCATGCACGCAACGAAACCTAGCGTAACGGATGGAAAGGGCTCACCGCAACTTGCGTCGCGATGCCGACACCCACGATTCCGGACTCGTGGCCAGATGCAAATAGACCAAACATGATCACCGTGCACGTCGTGATGAGTGCTCCGCACTCCACTATTAGGAGCATAATGCTTTGGTAATTTAAGTGTCTCTGAGCGCCCAACGAAGCAGTTCTACGCTCCGCTTTCCAGAGACGGTATGCGATGCCAAAGTTTGCCGTTAGGTTGGTGGCAGTCTCGAGTCCCCACCCAGCCAAGCCAAAAGCGAGTACATTCTGGGGTGTGCCCGTGGCTGTGGTTGGCATAAAGCTGGATACAGCGATTGTCGCGATACCTTGAAAAAAAATTGTCGTTGAATACTCAACCTCTGTCACCCTCAATGATCAACACTTACAGACATGTGCAGCCCAGAGAATTAACTATCATTCGAGCTCAGTACAACATTCGGCCAGAATAGTGTCAGAAGACACTTACCGGAACGATGCAAACTCTGAATTGCCGTCCCCAGAGACCGTATAATCGCCAGATCTAACACAGAATCAGCGGAATAATGTCTAGCGAGGGGGGGGGCACATACCAACAGCAGCTCTTGCACAAAGGTCTAAATCCGATCACTTTCGATCCATGGTATGAAGTCAAAGACAAGCAGCTTACATTTATGATATAGATGTAAAATCCAACAATAAATGCTTTGCTCGCGCCCGGATTTGTGTAGTACACATCAGGATCAACTCCGTAGGTGAAAGCTTGGAGGAGCTCAACGAGTGTGATGATAACATGAGCGGTAGATAATGAAAATTGCACGATAGTTGCAGTGAGAACCCTAGGGTATTTTCCAGTGAAACACTATTTAATTAAGCTATGAGCTAGCGGAGATCACCTGCGAGATGACGTTGCACTTGATGTCAAGACCTTAATGCAGAATCCAAACAGCATGCAGCTTGTACACCCTTTAGCTAGACATTCAATGCGAAATATGCGAGATGATCACGCACTTGACACCTACGAACCAGTTGGTCAGTATATGAAGGCTTGAGGCCTGGTCATGAGCAAGACACACCATAGAAAATGGCCTCCAACCATGCGCAGACGAGGTACATCTGCCCTAGTGTTTGAGGCATGATGGGGGAGATTGGGTGGTTCTAAACGTGCCCATGAAAGCATTGCGTATGCTATATAGGTGACCTATATTTTTGGATACCCATGCGGCGATATCCAGGCCGCGAGAATTGATGGTTCAATTCGAATAACTTGACAACATCAGTGCACTTTGACAGTGTGAACTAGAGTCCCAACTGACATCTCTGAGAACAACTTACTTACCCTTTGACTGGTTCAATACACTCTGAAAGAAACCGATTTATGACGAGTATTGGCGCTGAACCACTCAGGCTTTAAGTTGGCTGCTGATTAGTAGGTCAGGGCAATCAAAAAAGCAACGTGGTGCCTGCTTTGTAAAATCCCCTCCCATGCCAGCTGGTACATGGAAGTGCTGACATTCAATGTAGATGGACCCATCCACGGACCCGGGCCATTGGGCACATCGACGAAGCTGATGGTAGATGAGCCTTGCACAGATTTATCGTGATCGTGGAAAGGGCTGAGACTCGTCTCTGGCACTTGTGGGATGAAATCAAGATGAAATTGACCAGTTAGAATGCACCGTGAGATTTGAGTGCCAATAGAGGAATGGCATGCTGGCGCAGTCCAGTGATTTGGAGATCCCGGTGAGAACGGTATATAAGCGGTGAGTGCTACTCCAGATCATCAGTGGCAGCTGTTGCTCCCAAGGATTTGAATGCCATGTCTACATTTCCCTTCACTTGACGCTAACTTGGTTACCGAGCTCAGTAATAATAGGTACGTAAACACACGGTGTTTTGAAGACCCTGACTCAGTGGTGACTCCTCGAGCAGCACCAACAGTACACAGTGGCGGGTTTGGGCTCAGCCATGATAGACCGTGATAGGTGTTTG
>JBBPQU010001180.1:0-10725 GCA_038092655.1 Boletus sensibilis
CGGAATCTTTCCTTCCGCGACCAACCTCAAGACTGTGCAAATACACATCAGACTGTCAACACGATCTCCAAACCAGTCCAACTGGTAGATACACACTTGCGTTCCCAGCTCGATGTATGTCTGGTCTCCCAGCCTTGGCAGTGACCCATCCTTTCTTCTCGGCATAGGCGATCATGATGTCATTCGCTGTCCATATTGGTGCCTTGGACTGAACCTTGGTCTGTTCGAGCGGGCGCTGCCCTGGCCTCCAGGTGCGCTTATCTTCGACCAAGGTTGCATTAGTCGGTGCAGGTTTAGAGGGGGACTTTGCCTTCGAGGTATACTTGCTGGACTGAGGGATTGAGCCGCGATCGCTCGTCGACGCAACCGTTACGGTGGCATCGGACGCAGAAGTTGCAAAGGCAGGTGAAGTGGACAGTGAAGGATGAGTGAGTTCTAAAATCTGTTCCAGGGGGAGAAGTCGAGCGAGTTGGTGTACGCAAAAGGGCACCGCAGAGATCCGAGAGATAGGAAGGACACCTGAGAGGACCTGTTCTTGGATATGCATACGGTTTCGCTAGAAATGGAGAGAAGTACACATACTTGGATATCCATTGGTACGAATGAGGGCATAACGAGTCCCGGGCAGTCAACAAGGCGGACATCGGTGGTCCAGAAGAGGGTTTGAAAATGCTTTGTCTAGAGGCGGTTCGATCAGGAGTGTATGCATAAATGACAAATAGTTGCGATTACACACCTTGCCAGGAGTTCGCGATGCACGTACTCGTATCGTTCCAAATATCGCATTCAAGAGAGATGATTTCCCTACGTTTGGCTGACCTGTGAAAGCACAAATCGGATGAGTAGTCGTCAACGAAACGAGGGGTACCGCATACCAATAACTCCAACGGTCAGAAACTCGGGTTCTTTCCATTCGTAGGCATCGCCCATTTGCTCCTCTTCGCTGTCTGAGACCTTGACATCATGCCCTTCGTCAACCTCTGCTCCTTCTGTTTCGTGTTTAACGTCTTGCCCCCTTGGCACTGCAACGCCACCGACAGCTTTCCCAACTAGCTTCCCTTTCGCCTTGAGGACGCCATCCCAATCGATGACCCTCTTGACCCTGGGTGTCCATTGATCAATCCTATGCAGTCGTTCCTCCTCGCTTTCCCCCGTTCGTGGAGCCGTCACCCACTGAGGAGGCTGGAGTAGCTGTTCATGTATATCCCTGAGTGTATGGACGAGTCTTTCCCTAAAAGAACCTGGTAGATGTGGTTCGTACCGAGTGGGTCCTTGCTGATCTGTGAGGGAAGATTTCGGTGCATACGCCTCGACTGGGACAACTGGTACACCGGGATAGTTGGCATTGAGAAAAGACGTCCAAGATGCAGTACGTGCAGGACCTGAAATGTCCACCTTGGTTAGGATGATGATGATCAGTGGAGCTTTGGATTTTGAGGATTGTTTTGAGCGCGGACTGGGGTCGCCCTGCGGAGACGAAGAGGTGGGAATATTGAGGTGTGCAGAGAGTGAAGAAGGGAGATGTAGCGGCGGACAACGGGAGTCGAGCAACACGAGAAGGATCTGTGATATTTCTGTGACGCGCCAGCTGTTTCGCGTCCGATGGAGGGATGTATCGTGTTTGGCACCTCAGTCTCTGAGAGATGATCAGGGAGGATCAGCTTACAACTGTCTCCAAACCTCGATGTTTCTTTCAAAGTGGGTGGGCGGATGGGGCATTGGGTGAGTCTCGGAATCGTCGACACGATCGCCCGCGAGATCAGCAGAGGGGATCGTCTGATCAGTCGATGGCGGGGCATTCAATGCACGTTGCCATTGCTCGACAATCGCATCCTGCTGGGCGAGCCAGGTGCGGAAGTAAGCCTGTTCGTTTGCGTCGAGCTCATCCTTGGACATCTGATACCTCCACTTGGGCCGCTTTGGCACGGCGAGTTGAGCCAGCTGGGACCGTGGCGGGGTGGGTGTGATCCACTCATGTCTGAACACTGCGACGTCGCTCGATATGGGTCTCCTGAGGACGATGGAGCCTGCCAATGCTCTGGTGTCATCGAGAAAGTTCTTGTCGAGCTTGACAAACTGGCTCTGGAGGTTGCGTGCGTTCCTCGCGGCCTGATCTGCTGCGAGCCTCGCCTCTGGTGTCTGGCGAGGGTTTGGACGGGCTCTCTTCCTGCGCCTTTGTGGTTGTTCTGACGGCAGAGGGGCATCGCCGCGTTTGATTGCGCGCTTGAGCTTGAGCTGGGCTTTTCGTTGCTTTCCCGAGAGTGGCGGCATCTGAGTGGACGAGGAGGATATCCCGATGGCAATGGGAATTATCAGTCACTGTGGCCTTGGCTTGAGTCATATGTCTAGTAAGCCTAGTATACGGCTTGTTTAAGCGGGCCCTCTTACAGGTACTCATATGTCTAGCTAAGCCTGACAGTGGTCTCGGCCCAGATCTTACAGATACAAGTTGCGTCAGCGCTACTGCGACGTCGCCTGTTAAAAAGCCTCGTCATGTCGCAGTCCTTGAACACTTTAACCGCTCCAGAATGTCCTCCAAGAAAACCGTCGTCGTCGTCGGCGCTGGCTACGCCGGAATAGCCGTCGCTACTGCCCTCTCCGCCAAACTCGACTCGTCCAAGTACCATCTTATCCTTATCAACCCCCGTTCATATGCCATACCCCTCCCTGCAACCCTGCGTCTCATCGTCAGCGAAGCTGCCAAGCTCGAACAGACCGCGCTTGTTCCCCTTGACAGGCTCTACAAACAGGGCAACGGCGAGACCAGGGTCGGCATCGTCAGGTCTATCGAGCCCAAGGACGCCCAGTCTGGCGGGCAAGTCGTCCTGGAGAGCGGCGAACGCATCCCATACGAGATCCTCGTCATTGCCTCGGGGTCCAAGTGGAAGGGGCCCCCCGGATTTCCTCTGCACGAAAGCGATGTATTGCCCCATATCCACACCTGGCGCAACAAGTTTGCCAATGCAAAGCACGTCGTCATCGTTGGTGGTGGTGCGCTCGGTATCGGTCAGTCGATCATGTTCGTCCGCTTTTGTTCCCTTGCTCACCCTTGCCTATAGAACTGGCCGGTGAACTCAAAGACGAATACCCCGTATGTCCCACTTGTCTCTCACACATGGGTCTTCTGATCAGTATCGTAGGACAAGAAAGTGACCATCGTTCAGGGCGACCGCCAGCTTCTCAACAGTACCTACCCGACTTCTCTCCGCCAGGGTCTCGCAACCCGTCTCCTTGCCCGTGGCGTCGAGTTGTTGTTCAACGAGTATGTAGACTCTTTTCCCGAGGAAGGTAGCGTTGGCCTTGTCACCCGCAAAGGAACAGAGATACCCGATGCTGACCTCGTCGTACGCATTCTCCGACTCTTCCGCTTTACACCCAGCTGAGCCTCGCACTAACACAGATCTCGGCTCGTGGTCCTTCTCCAAACACAGAGTTCGTCGCTTCCCTGGGCTCATCGTTGCTGTCTGCGTCTGGCTTCATCAAAGTCAAACCCACGCTTCAACTGGTCGATTACCCTCGCATCTTTGCGGTAGGCGATGTCATCGATTGGCCCGAGCAGAAACAGGCGGCCAAGGTCGCCTCCCATGCTGGGGTGGTTGTCAAAAATGTACTGAATGTGCTTGCGGGCAAGAGTGACAACTTGGTGAACTATCAGGGCAGCCCCGAGCTGATCATCATCACGAATGGCAGGGTGAGCAGACATTGCTGGCTACTCTGCGACGTTCTGACACAGGGACTGATAGAATGGTGGCATGATTTATTTCCCGTTCTTGGGTGGGTTCACGCTGGGAGACTTTTGGACGCGGGTGTTGAAGTCGCGAGGTCTGCTGGTTGGCATGTTTCGGTCGAATTTGGGATATTAGCGATGTGATTGTTTCATGGTAGTCAATTATATCTTGTTCGCGACCAGGAACGACAAGTATCGGCGGTCGTCGCCGCATCAAGAATATTGACTATCGTTGACGTTGAGCAAGTCGCCCTTCCACGCCCATCACCATCATACTTCGCTTCTACAGCGTATCCCACGCGGCCCTCTTCGTTTCATATTAACGGCTGTTTCGCTTATGAGTGTCGGATTCCTTCCCTTCGAACTACCCCCTGCCATGCCCGTCGCACCACCACCACCTCCACGCCCACTCGATTCCATCACCAGCGGTCGGCGTGTCCTCCCCAGGAACAAGGATTTCTTGGACAAGCATGGTCACAGACACCATTCATTTGACCCAGAAAAGGCCCCATATCCGTTGAGCTACGACAGGCAAGTCCTGGAGCTGTGAGTGAACCCGCTACCATCGTTTCCGAGCAATTGGCTCAGCATATACCTTTCCATCCGCGCTTTGCCCATGGCGTTGTAGCGAGTGCATGGACCTCAGCTTCAGCATGCGCATGATAAAATCAGTGACGTTTGCCTCCTTCACGGATGGTCCACCACAACGTTCACTTGATCTGGGATGTGGTGTATGTCTTTGCTTTCATTCTAGACGTCCCTATCCTGTCTTCACCTCACACCTGACCGATATATCGCCGAATGCTCACAATCTGTCACTTCTCTCTAGGGTGGGACGTGGGTTCTCGAGGCTGCCAAAGAATGGCCAGATTGCCACTTTGTATGTATGATTATCCGAGGAACGTTTCCGTGCATTCTCATGTGCTATCTTTAGGTTGGATTCGACCTTGTCGATGTGCAAGTACCCCTGTCACTATTAGAACCAGGGGTCGCCAGCCGCATAAATTGGTTGCACGGTAACTTGTGAGTATCATTTCGGGGCAGGCATGAACCAGTCGGAGGTTGCTTGACATACCACAATATCTCAGCTTAACGACAAAATTGCCCTTTGACGACGACGAGTTCGACTATGTTCATATGCATGGTCTGGGTAGGGGTATCCCTGAGAACAAGGTGAGTGTCCCTCACCATCAGGTCGTGTTCTCGGGTTCGTTTTCGTTGTGGAGCACCTTCTGATATGGCTTTTTTTGTGCGAACTTGCTATTTGTAGTGGGGGGTATTACTTGAAGTACGTCGTGCTGTACTGTTCCGCAGATCACGGATGCTAATGAGTCTCGCCGAACGATAGGAGGTCAACCGTGTTTTGAGTCCAGGTGGTGTCGTGGAGGTGATTGAGCATGGTATGTCTGCTCCTCGTCCCGAGTGACGTCCAACAATTATCTCCCATCAGATATCATATTTCCTACCCTCCCGAGTTGGTTCACAGCACCTCTCCGTGCACGCAATAAACGCTCCGACTCGATCCACCATCCCAACGGCATGCATCACCGTGGAGAAACGCCATCGCCCTCATCGGTGGACTCGAGACCACTACCGCACGACCATGTACTACTTGAAAGTTTGTATTATGGTGTATTTGAGAATCGGTTTATCAATTTACGACCTACTGGTGGGTGTCTACTTTCCTCTGCTGTGACTGGTGTATTAATCAGGCACAAGCTATCCTTCCCATTCACTTTACGTCCAACTTTCGACAAGTTATCTCTGCGCCCATCCTGCATATTCGTATGCCTGCGATACCACCCCTACCACCGCTCCCACAACCCCTACCAGCGAACGCGTTACTAATGAGCGGAGACGTAGATAAACCTGAGGCAGGCTCCCAGCCAACAGGTTCATCTGACATGCAGACTCTCCGATCTAGCTCCGTTTCATTCTCAACAGATTCAAGACGAACCAGCCACTCCGCATCAACAGAGAAGTCTTCTCTGTTCGACCAGAGCTATTCCGTCTCGGACGCGAACACACAGCTGACGAGTAATCCTGGTGACCCCCCCTCGCCTAGTTCCCCCGAAACGGAACAGATCACAAAGTTGCCACTCTATGTTATCGACTGGTCGTCTGCGGAAATCACCACGGGCAGTGGCTCCTACACCCGTTTCCTCACCCCATTGGCGGAGGTTGACAAGCTGAGCGAGAGCTCACTTGCAATGCAACTCTACTGGAGCTACCAGAGTGTGCTCGCTTGTCAAGAATCGATGTGGGAAGAACTTGTGGACAGGATGAGAAATCGGCCCAGCGCACTGAGGGAGTTGGGATGGGAGAGTGATCTCGAGTTGAATGAATTGGAAAGTAGAGCCAAGTTTGAGGTACTACTTGAACGGTATAAGCGGTGAGTTTGGGATTCCCTGTGTTGTCCTTGTGGATACTGAGAGAGTAATGCAGAGATATGCAAGCGCGGGTATCGCTCTGGTGTTCGTTGGCTGAGTTGGGATGGCCAGTACCTCCACGTGAACCGCTGTCGAAGGCTGAGCTCGTGGAGGAGGAACGGTTACATCATGCCATGCTTGAAGCGAGACGATTTGCGAGTGAAGATGACCTACAAGCATACTGTCGCTCCATCCGCTCTTTCGTGGGTACCAAAAGCTGTTGACCTGACCCCATCGCATCCATTCTTTCTGCTGCCCGCCAGACACCACCCTTGTACCACTTACTGCCAATGCGAGTTCTTTTGCAGGACAACATACCTTGATGACATGATACCTCAGTGTTCGATGGACGTTTTTGGACTGTAGCAATGCATTTTTATTCTCTATGTATTTTGACGTGTTCTCCTTGCTTTGGGTGTTGTCGTATAGATGTGATTCCATGAGACGAATAGAACGACCTTCTCTGTAGGCAAGCACCGAGTGTCTTCGGTTCTTGCATATGGAGAAGGTGGCCCCGCGTATCGATATGTTTTCGAACGAGAAAAAGAAGAAGGAAAACATTTCCTGATTTGGATCGGTGAATGCCGAGTGGGTGGCTGATGCATTTTTCGTTGGCGGGGGAGCGTTTGGCCATATGCCAGCACGCAAGTCAAAGCCGAGCGCGTCCAGCGCCGTAGCTGCAGAGACATCGCAGCATGCAACGCACAACATCGCGCACGGACCAGCGATGACGACCAACGAGTCTGAACACCCACCACCGCGACGATGGCGCTGGTCCCCACTCACTGATTCCAGCACCAGCTCACATCCACCCATATTCACCAGAGACGGCAGGTGCGTCTCCTTTCCGTGAGATATCGAGCCGTACTAGACTCCCTCTCCAGCTATTTCTTTTCCATCGTCGGCTCCGCTATCAAAATCCATTCGACGACTTCCGGAAAGATCATATCCACGCTACCCGGATCTCGGGACGATGGCCACACGGACATCATCACCTCCGCAGTTCTGAGCCCTCAGAACGCGTTCCAGCTGATCACTGCATCGTTGGATGGAACTATAAAGATTTGGGACTTCCTTGAAGGTGTGCTCTTGCGAACTATTGGCCTTGACCAGCCTGTACATCACGTGTGCACACATGAGAAAATCAAGGACCATCTTTTTGTGGCCGCAGTTAAGAACAAGAAGAGCAGTAAAAGTTCATGTGAGTCTTGTCAAGCTTTATTCGAATGATGGTTATTCATCTTTCTTAGCGCAAGACCCCCCACGGGCAGGTCACACCGACATTCCTCAGGACGAGAGCTGCATAGTGCTCCGGGTTTCTCTCAAGACACAAGGCACGAGTAGCCCCGAGAAAGCCCAGAAACCGTCCCAAATTGTACCGATCGGGAAAACGAGAGCGACGACTGGCCTCGCAATCTCTGCCAGTGGCGAACGACTGATCGCCATTGCCGGCCACAAGGCATACGTCGCACAGATCTCAAACCTCAAGTCAGGGTTCACCAAATTTGTATCCCCGGAGCTTCTCACCTGTCTTGCTGTGCACCCGTTCGAAGACTACTTTGCAACTGGTGATGCCAAAGGTGTCGTACGACTATGGTATTGTCTAGATCCCAAACTTGTCAAGGTGGTGGGTGTAGAAAAGAAATCTCAGACGTCGACGCTTCATTGGCACGCTCACACGGTCTCTTCTATCGCGTTTACCACCAATGGTGCATATCTGCTGAGCGGTGGCGAAGAGTCCGTCCTGGTCATATGGCAGCTGCATTCTGGTAAACGGGAATTCATCCCTCGAGTTGGCTCTCCGATAAAAAACATTGTTGTCTCCCCACCGAGAGCAGCAGAGGAAGAGTATCTTTTGGGACTCGCGGATGCTAGCTATGCATTTGTAAGCTCGTCTACGCTCAAGCTTTCACGCGTTTTTGCCCGAATAAGATTAGGTATACCTGCGTCTCATCTGTTTAAGATATGACATCTCACAATACCACAGATCCCCTTGTATCGAATTCCTGGCCCTCTTCATCCTCCACACCGCTCGCTTTCCATCAGCCTTCGGAAACCCTTATCCTTCCCTCCTCTCACCCTTCCTCTCTCCAAACATACACTCCCTCCAGCTTCACCCTGGTAGCCGAACTCGAAGTCTCACCTTCAAATCGCGTTTCCAGACGCGAGGAGAAAGTCCTCGAACCTGCCCGTGTTGAGCGAGCCGTCGTTTCTTCCAGCGGTGAATGGATGGCTACGATCGACAGGCGTGAAGGTGATGAATCTTTCCGTGGCGAAATATACCTCAAACTCTGGTACTGGGATAAAAAGACGACGTTTTGGATATTGAACACAAGAATTGATCGACCGCATGGATTGGCAAAGATTACTTCTTTGTCATTTCGTCCAGGTGTGGAGGATGTGCAGGTTGTGACCACTGGAGAAGATGGGAATGTGAAGGCGTGGCGAATACGAAGGACAAGGAACAAGAAGGGGAGTGAAGAAGGTGAGCTCTTTCATCGAGCCGCCAAGACTACAAAATCGACCTTGATCCGCAACCTGCAGTTTCGTGGACATCAAGATCAAGTTTTAATCTTAGGTCAGATATCCCTAGACACACGTCGTGGTCGCAGGATGGATCTCTCTTGGCTGTTCCTATCGGCACCTCCGTCGTACTCTACGATCCCAATACCAATGCTGTCCAGCAATCATTCGTTATCCAAGAGTGCCGTCAACCTTCTGAAGCCCACTTCATCGGCAGGAGTGGGCGGTACTTGGCTGTCATGGGAGGGGTAGACTTGGTTGTTTGGGACGTTGTTTCTCAGTCAGGTGCTTTCCCTTCCAAAATCGCAGCTGCACAATGTTGACAGATCTTCGTCCTAGTAACCTGGCACCTAAAAAATCGACATCGTTACAGCATGCTTATGTCGCATCCCCATCATGATACCTTTATCACGATTCATTCCACCGTCCTAGACTCAACATCGTCATCAGTCACAATGTTTCGTGCCACCTCTTCCACTCCTCTAATGGAATACACCCTTCCATTCGGTATTCTGAATTTCGCCTGGTTTTACCAACCATCACTCTCACTTGCTAGTGATTTCTCGCTAGTAGCTCTGACGCACAAATATGGCGTCGTAGTCATGGGTGACAACTTCATTCTCCCCGAAGACCCTGGAGCGTCTGCCAAGGCGCTTCAAAAATGCCCTGCCGCGTCACGAAGATTGTTATTCGAAGAAATGTTCGGTGTTCCTGCAATCACGGGTCTGTCGAATTCAAACGAACAAACCCGGGAAGCAGCGACGGATCTGGGGTCAGGCGGTGGTGTTGTGGTACCTTGGAGAAGTAGTGACACCACGAACTTCTTCGATGCGCCTTCGCATCTTATGCCGCCTATAGAAACGTTCTTCGAGCCTCTGATTGATTCGTTTTTGAGACTACGAACCACGGATGATGAGACTCCTGCGGCACAGGCGGAAGACGGGGTTGCCGAAGCAGAGGACGATATGCCGGTTGATACTATTCAAGAGACTGACCCTGTCAGCGCGTCAGTGGTGTCTAATGAAGCAATTCTTGGTGTGTTCGTCCCACTGTTTAAAGATATGGCAGGTATGTCTATTTGACGCTGTTGGATGCTACATTTCTCATTCCTGTCACAGATGCCCCAGACTACGCCTACCGATCTAACAAAACTGTTGCCCCACCAAAAGCAGTCAATGGGTCACCCCAAAAGCACACCAGGCCCATCTCGCGTGCTCCCACAAAAAATTCCGTCCACTCAGATACCCAACCCCTCTCACCAAACCAAACCACGACTTTGATAACCACCAAAACTGGTAGAAAACGCAGTAGACCGTCCCTTAGTTGATAATACTTTCAACCACAGGCACGTAAAAGGGGGTTGAGATGAAAATATTATCGAGCATTTCATACATTTACATCACCTGCATCCTCCGCTAGCACCTTGTCGCAATGCAACACTCCGGAGCCATGTCTTGTCGCAAATGTAGCCTAGTCCTTTCCACTTGAGTTCGAATGAAGATGGTATGTAAAACATGGTCCGTCATCTAGATGTAGCCTCAAATCGAACCTGCTACTTTCTGCGCCAGGAATGCTTGAAGCTGAGGAGCAGGGATGCACCCCTCATCACGTCCTTCGAGGGTCCCACCTGCGTCAAAGATGCGAGGGAGAGTAACGATAACGCCGAATCCATTCGTGTGTCGTTGGGATCACCACCTTGAACCTCTTCAGATCCGAGTCTAACGTACCCTTCTCTGGACAACTTCCGGCGCTTGGCTTGGCGTTCGCAGGCCCATTCAAGCGTTCGTATTCTCTTCCACCTGACAGGTTTTTCCTTGGTCTGTTCCTGCTCGGCTATTTGATCGTGTCTGTTTAACTCGGCCGAAGTGATCGAGTTTTCCGACAAGGTCTGGGGCCGGTGTGGGTCGATATCCTTGGCATTCGGCGCCTCGTCTCTTGCTTCCGCGGACTCCGAATATTCCCTTGGCCTTGACGTCAACGCGTTCAGGGAGTCGAGCAGAGGTTTGATCTTGATAATCGCCATGGATGTGATCGTGTTCAGTCCAT
>JBBPQU010001181.1:0-10724 GCA_038092655.1 Boletus sensibilis
GTGTAAATCAATTGGAACCGGGCATGAAGGATCTCATCGCTCTCGTCCAAGATATCTCGAGCATGAGAATGAATCCACTTCTGAAGTCTCAGCCACTCGCGTGCGCTGTTCGAGGCATCGTGAGCATCCCTACTGCGTTCGTCATGGTGGTTAGCCCGAGCAGCACTCGCTCCGCTCGAATGGTTGGGTGACTGGCTCAGCGATCGAAATATGTTACCCACAAGGCTATGGTTCCGCAGCTGGGGTTCAATAGTCAGCTGGATCAACGATTATACACTTAATTCTCATGCTCACCGATTCGAACGAGAGGGCTGTCGCGATGTACTTGTAAATCAATTTCTGAGGCTTCAGTAACGGGTCTGCCGCCAGTTTGCCTTTACGTATCTGCTGCTCCACGCTCATCAATTTGAGTGACACAACGTACTCGGGCTGGACAAGTAAAATTCCGCGCTCAGCCATGCATTGGGACATGAACTCGTGTAGATCATCGAGACGCAGGGTGATCATCTTGCCAAAGCCATCGTACTCGGGTGAACGGGTGAACAGCAGGTGGTATATTGGCCTGTCAGTGAGCCCACCAAGGCGGGAAACAAGTAATTCAAACATTTGGACCGTCAATGCTTTTGGGGCAATGACACGGACAAGTTGATTTCCATCAGCAAGAGCAGCAGCAGCGATGGGAATGATCACGGATGATTTCCCTTCACCCATGTTGACCTGCATTACAGTGTTTTCCCCGGATTGTGGGGACATCAGCTCCATTGCAATTTCTGCCTGAGCACGACGAATGAGAAAGTTTCCTTGAACCTGAAACAGGCAAGGAGTAACGTTAGTAGAGACAAGCGCCCGGACACCAGAAACGCACCTGAATCAACAGCCAATCTGGGTAGTCTTCAGGATTCCACCCGTCACATCCCTCGTTCTCCAATTCCTTCGAAAACTCGTCTTCGAGGCCGTCCAGAGCAAATCGGAGCAATCTCCGGGCACGCTGAAGGTCCAAAAGGAGTAGAGCCAACGACACCAAGCATTTCTTCCAACGTGGAGGGAAGTCGATCTGTGAGGTAGATGCGAGATATCGCAAGAGGACATCTGCCGTAATCGGCGGCCATTGACCAAATCGATAGAGTGCTTGTTCAAGCGGATCTGTCGTCGGACCCAGACTCTTCTTGAGAATACCCAGAGCATCCAAAAAATGTGTCTGCACTGCGCATAGTGTTTCTCAAGTGCCTCGATGCGATTCTCCCCCGCCACTCCACGAGTCGTTCGAGATTCCTCGCGAACACGTTGTGCGCTGGTGGTGAGGCGAGTGATGTATTTTTATTGAAATGAGGGGTCGGTTTTATTCATCAGAAGAGAGAGAAATTGATTCAATTCGGGAATATCATCCGGCGATGTCTTGTAACTGTGGCGAGGCAAAGTGCTACATATAGATGCTGCTGATTATCTTGGTATCCATCACAGGTGGGTGCGAGACTAGCAGTTTCCCGGTCCAGGCCAGCACGTCCAGTGACCATCGCATCTTGTTCGATCCGAGCTTTGAGATGCTAAAGATGCGGGGATTCGTCATAATAGCGGACGGTGAAACTGTTTTCGGTGAATACATTCGAAAGTACCGATCATCCCGGACGTGACTGAGACTGGCACGCAGAGAGATACTGGTATGCACGAGAAAGACGATGGAGGCTGGCTGTCTTACGCAGGAGCAGCCTTTCCAGGAGTGCAATCGGAATTTCGGGGGAATAGTCGGCGAGCATGGGAAGCTCCTGGACAACTAGCTTGCCGAGTGCGACAAAAAGCTCAATCGCTGTCAGGAACATGAGGGATTTCTCCTCTGGAGTTCCGATCAATAGGCCGCCAGTATAAGCCCTTATCATGTATTTATCCATCAGGATCTCGAGCTGTGCGCATGCTTCCTCCACATTCATGACGCGTGCGAACCAATCGTCGATGCCCCGCTCAACCGATTGCTCGATGTCATAGAGAGTAATCTTAGGGTCGTCATCATATGCTTCCTGGAAAACGGTCCCATTCGATGACAAGAAATCATCGATAATGCCACGGCGACGATGGTTGGGATGGCAGAGAGTATCAAGGGGTTTGTGGTCACGATTTGCGAGAGCATTGCGAATGTATTCACCACTGTGCGGCAGCGAGAGCTGCGTATCTCTGACAAGGTCATCCTGGGAAGGCTGAAATAGAGATGGCCGTGCGCTCAGCTGCTTCCACCTGGCATCGAGGATCTCTCCAAGACAAGCACATGTCTTCAGCACCATTTCGGAGAGCCAATCGGTGGAGGACCCAAGCTTGTTTAAACGTCGGAGAATTTTACATGACATCAAATGAAGCAGATCGCTGGAAAGATTGATATTGTTCACATCCCTTGCAAGGGTGGACATGAAGAACAATATGAATCGTTTGTAGAAAGCATGTCCAAGGGGAGAACGATCACTGGACGTCTGGATTGCCACCCTGATGAGAAGCCAAAGAGACGAACGACGCCAAGCATTTTTCGTCCGCCTCCAGTCAACATGGTCACGAACACGTTTGGTGATGCGAGGAACGTCAACTGTGCGACCAACACCTTGCAAGATGCTAGTAAGCAGCGCAGTAATATATTGCGGATGAGCGGGAGGAGGGAGAGGGAGATCCGAGTCGACAGCGTTGGGGCGAGCGAGAAAATTAGCAAGTTCGAATTGAAAATCCTCATCGTCAAACACCTCGTTCGGCGTCTCGACGGCCGACCCAGGATACGAGCATATCAGACACCCAGCCGTTTTCTCTACAGCATCACTACTGGGGGATGCCTCGAATGACTCGAACAGCGTACAGTTCTCCTGCTTCGTGAGGATAACCACAGCATTCTGAGGTCGGATCAAAAACGCAAGGATATCTATAGCTTGTCAGCACGGATTTATAGGGAACCTGTGAACGTACCTCCTGTTTGCATTCCGCGCAGCTGGGAGATGACGTGGCCTTTGTCCAGATGCTCGGACTGGACGGAGGCTTGCAAGTTGTCTAGCATCTTTGTGATGTGACGCCACTGAGGCTCAGAGGTTCCGTGGACGTGTGCGCTATAAGCGTGGGCAGCAGCGCACACTGCATGGGCTAGTGAATGATCACTCTCTGGGGTACAGTCATTGTAGTCGGGGAGCTCGACAGGAAAAAAAACATGTGTAACAGCGTAATGCAATGATGTGATAGTATGGATGAATACCGCCGGTGAGCTCGTCGCTTCAGGACCGAGGTCATCAGCGATAGACGTGGTCGACATGCTGGTGGGACGAGATAAAAGTGGTCTGAGACATGTGGCATGTGGTTTGAAGCAAAGGCACAGCCCATGATCTTTTCCTCATTGAAGCCTTTGAAGGCCCAACCAGCACCCATCAAGTCGTTTGAACAGTTTACTTTGTTTTATTGTACTTAGGCGTACATGTACATGTATTGGGAATCAACATCTCGTTCGTCATTCAACAAAGGCATCAACATCGCATCCTCGCAGAGCAGCACAGTGAATAGCAAATGCATGAAATCAAGAAGGGTTGAAAAAGTAAACCATGTTATAAGTCGTACATACAACAGATCCATACGAAGTAGAGGGTGAGGGTGAGAAAAAAAGAAAAAGAGAAAAAAAGAAGAGAGAAACGCGTCTAATCGTCCGTCTTACATGTCCTCGTAATGTGGCTTGGGTGAACTGATGGACAGTTTTCCTTGTAGTTTCCGTTGGCGTAGGTTTTTCACTTCCGTGTTGATGAGATCGCGCAACCGTTCGAGGTCCAGGCTGCGCTCCGCGCGCGAGCCCATCAGTACGTTGCGCCAGATGCCAGCGGCAGCTACCGAGTTGTCGATGTTGAGTTGCATCGGCCGGTGGAGGCGGACCATCTTTTGCATGAGGTGGTCGGGGTTTGCGTAGATTGCGCCTGGCCACGCAACTCGGATTGCGAACCACCACCCGAGGGGCTAGACTAGAGTCAGCGGGTTCAGGGAGGTACCTAAAGATGCACTCACCCGACCATCGGGGAGCGTTCGCTCGGGGTATGAATCGTAGGTTGTCAGTGTACCATCTGGCAAGGAGAATCTGCGGGACAAAGGTTGACTCAAAAGTTTACAAAATCAAGGGATAGGTTATTTACCTATGCACGACCCAGTGATTCGCGTCCGAGCGATGCTTCGCCAACACGACGATCAACCGCGGGGCACCGTCGAATCCGAACGGCGCCCACAGTTCCCTCAGCATTCCGCAGGCATCTCCATGTCGTCCGTTGAACACGGCAGTGCTGATAGCATCCGCCATGTTCGGGGGTACGAACAGTCTATCCACTTTTCCTCCTGGAACATCCGTCATCCGACTCCTTACGTAGCGTTTGTACGTTTGCGTCGACCAAATGCTCAAAGCGACCTCATCGACTTGTTGTCCTCGAGTGGTACTGTTGAGGGCCCCATCGATTTCGCTCATTGGCCAGATGATAGCCCAATTGAGCAATCGTTGGTGAATGCGTTGCCACGGCGGCGGCGTTGCTTCGCTAGATTCGTGCCCAGAGTTCCATAGCTGCGAGCTTTGTGAAGGAACAAGATCCCGTCTGTTCCCTTCTTGCGGAAGAGGTGGCAAGGGAGGAGATGGGAGGCGTTCGGTATAGTTACCGCTGTCCGGAATCTCTGGGAGACCGGACTCGGTAAACGCACCTTGACCCTCCTCGTACTCTTCTTGATCATCTCGAGCAACCTCCCATGTCTTGTGAGTGACCGCGGACTGGCTTCCTCCAGGCTTCACTCTCAATTTATACAACTCTTCTTCGAGGAATTGTTGTCCGGGGGAGTCGTCGCGATCCGTGCTCAAAAATTCGCGAGTCCCCATCAAGGTCTGTACTCCGAATCGCTGGGTACTGTTCTCGCCAACAGTATACTCCTCGTCTGTGCGGGCAACCGCCATGAGAATATGCCTCACAAACCCGCTTGTCACCACTTACCAACTATTTCAGTCTCGTTAGCTTGGTACATCGATTCTGCCATCGTGCCCGTCACTTGCGTGTTGATGTTGACAGTCTGCGTGCGGGGCGTCTGTCCGTATTGATCACCGCATTCAGTGTACTCGGTATCCCCGCCACGGTACTGCTGACGTGAATCGGAGGATTCGGCATACGACTGCTGGCTGCGAGGTGGTATAGATGCATTGAAAGACTGAGGGCTCAAGACGTCAAGGCGCTCATGCACCTTGATCATTCCATTCATCAATTCTTTGGCCCACTCAGGGGGTTCCTGCTAAACAATGGGTTCAATATATTGACGACAAAGCACAATTCAGAGTGTACTTACCGGAACTGTAGGTTCCCAGTCCCCGTCGAGGTGGACACTTGGGTCGTGGTCATGGAATGACTTACGGTACTGTTTGATCGACTGTGAGAAAACAGATGATAAACGTCATAAACTTGGAAAATATAGAGCATTGATACCTCGGCATCGTACTTCATTCCCAGCCTCTTCACACGCTGTCGAACAGCTTTACGGAGTGCCTTTTTGACAACCTCGTGCGTGCTCAAATCGTCCATCTGGTGGAGAAGGATGCAAAGGTCCATGTCATGGAAGTGAGAGTTCACAACCTCAGGTTCCAAAGCACTCGGCGCATATGAAGTGCGATCACCAGCACCACGTGCCGCAAGTGCTTGAGCGACCATCTCCTCTTCAGCCGGGTTCAGCGAGAAGGAGGGCGAGGGAGGACGCGAAGGCGTTGGGGTAGCTGCACCGTCCTCGTCACCAGGAGCTTGAGAACGTTGAGAACGAGATTGGCGAGACTGATGCGTGCGCTGCGTCAATTGCGTATGATGAGATTGCTGGGTGATGTGTGTATGCTGCGAAACATGCGAGATCTTGCTTCCTCCACCATTCACATGTGAATGAACCTGCGAAGCTACATGAGAGCCAACCTGAGAAACCGCTTTCTGGGTCTGCGCAGCTGCAGCGGATGCGGCGTAGAGAAGATCCTCGTTGGTGGGCGCATGACGGTAGGGTGAGAAAGGCCTGCTTTGATGCGAAGGCGACATGGGGCTTCCGGGAATAATCGTAGGGCTGCCACGCTTCGACGTGACACAGTCATCGTTCACTTGGGACGTGCTGACGACCGAACGGGGCTTTTCTCTCTCTTCGAGAGCTTTGCGCATCGCTTTCAGGGGCGCTTGGCTTGGTGAATCAGAGGGAGATATGCTAGGTGCACGGTGACGTGAGCGGGGGGATGTTGGGAGTAGATTAGTCCGTCCAGACGGACTCAGCAGGGTACTGGGTGGCAAAGGGGGATAATCAACGCGAGACTGAGAATGTGATTTGGAACCGGCACGGGACCGTCGGGAGGGTGACAAAGGCGTCTCTTCGGGGGCAGTGCTGCGCGCAGTTGGAGCCTTGCTCGAGGCCTTCATTTGCTTGTGAAAAGGAAGTCAGTCAGATACCACAAAGTCCGGACAGGATGAAACGTACTGTACGTCCGATGACTGTTTCGCGAGACTCGCTCTCGGCAACAGAAACCACAGATTTCTGAGATTTGTACTGGGCAGCGCTCAACTGGGAACGTGAATGCGACTTTGAACCACTCGGGGTCGAAGGCGGCTCCACGTTGATATGCAACGGCGCAGTCAACGGAGACACCACGGAAGTGGGCAGAGGGACTCTAGCACCGGTATACGCGGTACCATTGACTTGGGACTAGGAAATCGATATGTCATCAGCACAGCGTTCGTATGGCGTGTGACAAGAAAAAAAGCAGAGCGCATCGGAACGTACCTCCCATGAGTTCCCCCAGGGAGGTCCACCGTTATGAGAGGTATGATCTGGCAAAGGGCCAAAGTTGCCAAAGGAAGAAGGGCCAGAATCAAAGGACTCGTAATGAGGACCTGGCGGATCATGAGGACCAGGTTCATGCTATGGACACGTCGTTGAACACTGCGCGAACGCCGAGAGAAGCGAAGTAGGAGGCAGGGATACTCACGACGGCTGACCGACCAGCGAAGGAGAGATCCGTCTTGCGACCGTCTTGCACGTTTGAATTTATGTCATCAAAATCCTGATCGTTCTCGAGAACGCTGAGCTTCGAGGATGGAAGGGGGAGGTTCGGGAAACCAGACGAGTTGGGAGAACCGATCGTTTGCGATTCTCGGAGACCCTCTAGGTAGAGTAGAACTTGACAAGAAGCGTCAGGGAGTGAAAGATGTGTGAGTGATGAAAAGTATACCTTTCTCATTGGGAGCTACGAGAAAAGAAGTGTGAGTGCCCGGATGGAATCATGAATGGAAGTGGGACGAACCGGGAGTGCTTGAACGAAGTAGAATTGGTCTGAGAGACTCTGAAGCAGCGTCCGCGAAAGACATGATAAAGATAATAAGAAGAAAGAAAGAGAGAAAGGTATCGCAGGGTCAAGATTCTGTAATGTTCATGTTCAATGTTCGATCTGCCTCATGCCCGCATCGACGGAACACAAACACACCAAAACACTCTCCCCATTGTTCTCCACAGCGACCAGCTATCTATTACACGACGTACGTATTACACTCGCCTGGTCATCGAGCGATCTCACAGTCAGTTCAGCCATGTCAAGGACAGACTCGACGCGCCGTCTAATCGTCTCGTTCACGCAAGTCACCACCTATTCCGCCCGCATCAGCACATGCACTCGCCCCAACATGGTAACTTACCGACGACATCAAATTGACACATGCTACCTCCTCGTCGACCTGGACAATCACGACGGGTTCCTGCAGCTCGACCTCGCCAAAGTGGGCCTCTAGGAACCAAGCAATTTTCTGGTTCCGCGCAGACGCGTCCGCATGGACATGCGCGTGCAAGCATTGTGACGTCACTACAAACTTTTGTCACCGAAACATTTCAGACACTACTCGAAACATCTTACACTTGACCGACGCCGGACTCTTGTCTATACCGGCTAACAGAGCCAGCGTCGCATCAGCGATCATGTCGTTGTTGGCGCCGGACGCCCATTCGAGTGTCACTTCGTGCTCGGCCGTGTGCTTCACGTCCACCGTGTTCATGACCTTGTTCACCATCAGCAAATGTCCGCGTCCAATTCGCGCGAATACAAACCCTCATCGTTTTCACTAGGTCTCTGTCCATTCGGTCCTCGATTTTTCCAAACATTCCCTCAAGGTGCCACCGCACCAACTCCCAAGCGACACCTATCACGAGCCTCTGTTTCTGCGTCACGACAGGGATGGATAGTTCTGTAAATTCATGCAGGTCCTGTGCATCGAGGACTGTATAGGAGTAATCCTTCGCAATTAACAACCCAGATAAAATGTCTCCTTCCCTTGGTACCTTGGTAGCAAGCCTCCCAATAACCTAGCACGAATGTAACCTTTTCAAACACAATAGAACTGGATGAAAAAACGGACTTTGGCGATGCGCTCATGTCGGAATGAGAGCTCCAATGTTTCGAGATTCCTGGGAGTGTAAACCTTGCGGTCGATACCTCGACTTTCGTTCCGATCCCCTATAGCTGCGCGCAAACGACCCATGGTGGTTTCCTCCCCGTGAACCAGGACCTGGCAAAGACATTACTCCACGATTCCCTTGCGAACAATGGTTCACTCGCCACGTGTTCTGCGTCGATGAGTTCCATGAATTCCGAGTTCTGCGAGTAGTCGACGTGGGCACTGAACGATAGACTGTCTATTGAAATCTTGCGTGGAATCCGTCCACCTTTCAATGACAATATTTCGTCGGGCTCGTTGAGGATGCTCTACGGATCAGTAGGGTGAGATGGGTAATTTAGAAATCACTCGAGCAGAGTCAAAGAGTATACATTGCGTTACAAGTAAAATACACATTCTAACAAATACGACCGTTCTGCGACTATGAAGACCACTTACCTTGGCCAAGGTACCTTCGATAGAGTATCCAGTAATGATGAGACCATTCCGAGGTTCCGGGGCCCAGAGTTCAAGTAGTTCTCGGCTGCTGCCAGAGTCCAGAAATCCAGGACTCGCGAGTACGACACATGGAGGGCCCTGAGCAATTCTCTGCATCCATCCCCGCTGGGAGGGAACACTCGAGACATGTCTGCGAGGATCTATCAACACAACACACGAGCACGCCCGAAACACCCACTTGAACACAAAAGGATTATCCCTCTTTGCAAATCGCGATCGAATGTTGGCGTTCATCGCATGTATATGAGTCTGATACACAGCCATGCACTTTCGTGCTAGACTGGACGTATAATAGATCGGGATAGGGTGCAAATCAGGATGGTCCTCCCAGTACGCCTCCAAGATGAGAAGCAACTCCTGCGCCATCCCGAGCGCAAATGCGGGCAATAACACATGTCCACCGCGTCGAAGAATCGCATGTACGAGCGTCGTAAATCGCAGCTCCTTTTCTGCCCTCGTCTCAAAAGTGTGCACGCCATGGGTACTTTCGACGATGAGCACGTCGGGTCGGATGGGAGGGATTTCCGCCTTCACCAAGTGACGGTCTTCTTCGCGAGAATAGTCGCCAGTGTATAAGATTTTAATACCTAGGATGTCGATCATGTACATGCAAGCCCCAAGGACGTGTCCTGCATGGTATGGAGTGAACGAGATACCGGGACACGGCGAAACCTGCTGATGCACCGAGACTGGGATGATAGAAGATAATGACTGGGACAGCTCGGTGGTCGTGAAGAGGCTACCAAGAGAAGACAGACTTGAAACTCTTGGTTAGGAATAAGGCAAGCGAGAATCAAGTTGGCGACGCACTTGGCGCTAAGAAGATCTTGCATGACGAGTTTGTAAACCGATTTCGTGGGGTGTGTCATGTAGACCTTGCCGTTTCCTTGACTGAAATTGGTCTGTCGGTGGTCAGTGAGTCAATAGGTCATGCAACATGACTCTTCACTCGACCTTCTCCATGATGTAGGTCAATGCGCCCACATGGTCAAGATGAAAGCTAGAGATGGTAAGATACCAGAACAGCCAGAACGAAATGACCTCTGGACGTACTGCGTAATCAGTATAGCGTCGACAGTGCTCCAATCCAGGTGATCCACAAAGGGCAGAGCCGCCATTCCAGAGCGACCGGGATGAATGCCTGCATCACAAACGACGGTCTTGTCTCTGTACTGTAGCACAACACAGGATCTGCCCACTTCTTGACCAGCGCCAAGGGGTATCAGTCGCAAAGTAGGTTGGTCTGGCATTTCTGCGGAATGATAATTCTTATAACTTATCGCTCGAAGAAAGGAGATATATAAACAACCGTCGTTGACGAAGAGTAGTCGGTAATTGCCGAATCCAAATCCTGACGCGTATGCGAGTACGCGTCACTGACTGTATCTCTCAACGACACCATGGTATGCCCCAACTCACATCCAGCTCAAATAACAGCTAACGGTCCTTATTGATCTCGCCAGGCCAGAAGATATGACAGTGCGTAACATCCCTCTCCGGAATGTACAACAACCAACCCGTTCATCTACAGGTCGAACAACCATATTCTCCCCAGAGGGTACGTGGATGATCTCCCTCACAACCAACGACTTGCTCATTTAAATCCCACAGGTCGCCTATACCAGAGTACGTCTGTCTCATCTCCCCCACCCAACCACGCTAGAGCACGATGATCGCCCCACAGTCGAGTATGCGATGGAAGCCATCTCGCACGCAGGGGCCGTCCTCGGCGTCCTTGCCAAAGACGGCGTCGTCCTTGCTGCCGAAAAACGTGTCACAGGCAAGCTCCTCGATCTCTCC
>JBBPQU010001182.1:0-10721 GCA_038092655.1 Boletus sensibilis
TTCGCAAACGACATCCAAGAAATATTCGCGGTGGCTGATTTGGTACAGAATGTACATGGCTGGGAGTGACGACCAAAGACAACGTCAACATGATACACGATAGATCTGCCCAGCATTATAGGATTGGCTACTGGAACTCCTCCTAGTACCTTTCCTCCTTCAAGGCTTGCTCATCGACAATCGCAGAGGCTTCACAACGCCAAATGTAGTGGAGGTCCACCCAACTTGAACCCTGAAATGGATGTCATCGGCGTGAAGCTTCCACGATGGTATAAAAATACAATGGTTGTCTGGGAGATCGGCATCTCCGAGGCTTGCTCGTCGACAATAGCACTGGCTGTCTTGTGCCAGATGCAGTTGGTCCCCTCCCAGTACTGAAAAGGGTGTCAACAGAGGAAAGCTTGCACGACGACAGTGACATACGATGGTGTTGTCAGAGGTCGACATGGTTATGTGGATATAAGCAGGTGAGAGGCAGTAATATTCGAGGACTTGTTGTATTTCGTCTTGATTTCGAGTCAGTTTTTATACCTTTCGTGAATCAAACAAACAAACCATCACATCTTGACGTACCCCATGGCATTGCAGAGGAGAGCGTATGTGAGGTCTTCGATTGTAGCTGACGAGCGTGTACATAAGACCCCAAAGTCCTCAGCTTGTTGAATCAAAATTAGCCGTGACAGATAAGTTCTATGTCCGCGATAGGAAAATGTATTGTTCGTACCCTCCACATGAAAGACAACTTTTTGTGACTAAATTCATTTGGGACCCGAGAAGACACCCTGTTTCGCCTTGCTGCACAATACAGTCAAGACTCAGGAATAAGGAAATGTTTAAACTTACAATAAACAAAAGTTCTGACAACTGAATAGCGCAATAATGCCTTTCTAAGCAGGCGGCGGCACCCAGCCGCTCCCTAGAATATACTTAGTCCGTGTAAGTATCGACGGCTTGCCTCATACTTAGACAAATTGGTTACCTGGTAAGAGTAGTCTTAGTCCATGTATGAATCATCGAAGTGGCGCAGCTTCTTCCTTCCAAATTAAGTCTGCAAGGGCAGTGTGTAACGTCATCGCTTGACGACTCAACAGGCCGTTGAAACTTGAGCTGTGATTGGAGGATGGCTAGCAAGAAAGTAAATCAAGGGTCGACGCCACTCGATTGCTTCTCATTGAAAACCTGCTCAAAAGCTCAGCTAGTATGACTTGACAGATTAGTACTACATAGCATATGCATTACGAGCATACATACTAGAGTACGTACTTACCAATAGGTCGGCTATGGATGGGTAAGCCTTACCACAAGAAGGGATGTCGACGACCCGGAAGGTAACTGAAGCGTACAGAATAACGAATTTCCCAGTGAAGCACGAGGGGACGGAGAAACTCTACGGCACGTAATACGGGCATGCTCCTTCCGAAATCCAGTTCCATATGGCGTTGCGTGATGTGACTGCACCAGCGAGAGCCTTTTCCAGGTACACGGAGGGTGGGCACAGGGCATAACCACCAACTTTGTGCCCTTCCAGATACCTCGCTAAATACTTGAGACGTTTCAAAGAACGCCGCATTGCCGTTTTGGCGAGACAGGTATTGAGACCGGGAAGACAACGTCGGATGGTCGGGCGTCTAACGTTCGAGTGTCGGCTCCGGCGTAGCGTGAACCCCACGATTGCTAAAAGGGACGCAGAATCTCTGCGAGTCGAACGGATACAATGGCAAATCGACGCAAGAACAAGCGGAGCGCCCATCGAAAATGCGTCGCCAATCCAACAGGTGGGCCAAGCTGCCCGTCAGTGAGTCCCATGCTCGAGCTTCTTTGAGCATCGATGGAAGACAAAAGGTCTCTCGGCGCGGCGACAGTGTCATCTCGATCATAGGCAAACAGATTGCATGTGGCCCAACGTCAAACCACGTATCGATTTGGTAGGGATCCGCATATTGTTCAAGTTCTCATAGACCCCGGGGCAAACAGAACAGGCCGATGACAGTGCTTTACGAAGTAATCGGCTTGGAACGTCAAACCGTCACCAAAAGGAACGACAGTCCCGTATAAATTGGATGCGATGAGGATAGACGACGGGTGGATCGGGAGTGTCGCGACGTGATCCCGGAGATCGTCCAGGATTGGATCCATGGTGGAAGAATGGAAGCCGAGTTGGACCCGGAGAGTGACAATGTTGCAACCGAAAGCGAGCGACAGATGGGTCGCGAACGGTCTAGGCCTTCAACGGGCCTCCAAAGGGTGCTCGTGCGCATTGTTGGCATACTCGCGTTGTACTCAGCCTTGTCAAGATGAAGTCACGAGAACGAACATTGCAGCGTGTTCAGAAAACACTCATGAGGGGGTATTGAGATCCCGATTCTTGGCTGCTTGGGCGAACTCGCCGCGTTGAAAACCTCGTAAAACTGTTCATAGGACGCAGATAAAGCAGGAACGACTTTTCGGCCTACGTTCGTCAACTTGCCTTGGAAGGTTTGTAACGTCGTGCTGGGACCCGACCAGACGATATACGCTCCCAAGGAGCGATGGTCTTCGTTTTCCGCTCAGGTTGAAGATCAGGGACGGAAAAATACACACAATCACTGACTTTTCCGCAGAAAAAAATAGGCCCGAACGGCCCAAGTCGCCAAGTCCACCATAAACTTCCATGCCTCCAAAAGTGATGCCATCTGTGAAGGCGCGAAACATTGCAGGAGCTTGGCCTGCATCCGCCCGAGAGACGCTTGGACTTGCTTTTTCCGACGTGATTCACAGGTCGTGAGAGACTCACAGAAATCGGTCATCTCCAGCTGTATAGTGATTCAAGCTCTTGAACGACGTCGTGGTTAGTGGCAAGGATGTGGGCTTCTCGCATGGTGACGATGATGCGAAGATTGTTGGGTTGGAAATCTTCCTCTCTGGGAAGCTTGGTTACTGCCAGTGGGGCAAGCCAACCATGCCAACAGGAATTGACGTGGATTGTGACTTTGAAGAGCCGCATGGCCGACGGGGTGACGGGACCCAGATGATTAGACACGACAGCACGTATGACGGAAGCAGGGTGGTTATTGAAGACATTGTTATACGAACTTTGAGGATAAGACGAAGGACTCTAGGCTGTGGATGTCTAGTGAGGATGAGATCCGTCAGGTCTACACACATCAAAAGGAAAGCTGACAGGGATAGATTATGTTGCGTCGAGATTCGTAACTTGGCTAATTGTCGAATGGCATTTGTGGTGACAGTTGGACTATAGGCGTGGTCCTAACCGGAGTTTTAAAACCTAACCCATTGCGGTCCGTCCGGGCCGCCTTAAAAATTAATTCGAGACCACTCGTGTATCACTAGCCACCCGCCACCACCTCCACGATGGGCAAAGAGTCGGTAAGCAGTGCCCGTACCTCTCTGTCACTCGGTTTCACTGCCTCAGCCCCAGTATTGCTGCCTGGCCCACCTCACTCTCGGCGACCCTCCGACCGTCTTGTACTCACTTTCCCACTGCACGCACAAACCCGGCATGCGCTTAATCAACCCCCCTCCCGCTCCAGCAATCTTGCTTGTACCAGTCATTACTGTTACATGGCGGCGTCTGGCCGAGTCATTTTTTGCGCCAACGATGATCGCGAACTTCGGCGCGAGTCGGGAGAAAAGGCACGATAGGGGAACTGCGTCATTTTGCACCCTCCGACCCATCTTGGAAGTGACCCGTCGCCGCTCGAGGAAGCTACCGCGAACTTCGCCGAGAGTCGGATCGATGGTTGATAAGGGGCTCTTGGTGTGATGCATCGTCGTGTCCCCTTGGGTACACTGATCATGATCTCTGCCTCGAACGGCGAAAAAACGAGTGCCAACATATGTATGTCAAATCAAGAGTTTGAGCACACACACTCGGAACACAACGAACATACCAAATACGCAGTCTGTGAATCAATAAAAGAGCGCGTCATCGCCGAGCACGATATCTCACGTCTGACGGTCGGGACCCAGGGTGCTTAAGACTTACTGTAAATGGACGTTAGCCCGTGGCGGTCTCCGAAATCACCTCCGCGTAGAGACGCACATACCCTTGGTCCTGATTGGGCAGGCGACGACGGCCCACGGGTATCTCGTGTGTCCTCATCGCTAATTGCGACAGCATTCTCCTCTATCGTGTTGTCGTTACTGGTTCGCAGGTCTAGTAATGGGTACACCTGGCTGAAGGTACTCGAGAACAGTCCCTCACCAACTATCCGCCGTTCCCGGTATCTCACAGAAATCGCCGCTGTCGTTGCCGTAGTCGAGATGATGAAGACAACCAACCGTTCGCGAATCAAGGCATTGTATGAAAAATGTACGCCGAAACTTGATTTGAGAGCCAGGGTTCTCATCTTGCATTTACGGTCGAAGATATATACCTACATAGGTGTATGTGTTGCATTCCTGAATTTTGGACGCGAAGTCGAGGAGGACACGCTTGCCCCGCCTCTTCCGCCGCGCAAGGGTCCCCATACCTCTACTACAAAGCCACAAAGTCCAGGTCCACTGGATATCCACTGGGGGTCCCGACCATATCGATTGTATTCCAAAGCACGTTTACCAGTACTGCTCTGCTCCTCCTTGAGCGCGTAGTGTTGAACGTGCCTTCGTACCTACTGGTGAGGGAAGGTTTTAGCAGAAACCTGAGCCAAACCTCAGGCTTCCAGCATTCAGTGCCTCCGCAAAATTCTGTTTGCATTCCGAGCGACAGGTGAACAGGTGGAATGGCGAGAAAAATGATTCTGTATATAATCCAGAGTTATTTCTGCCGTTGTTGAGGTAATACTTCAACAAGTCGATAACCTCGTTTTCGAGTGTGGAGTAATCACTTGGTGGGTGCTGCCAACTCTCAAATCTGGTGCGGTATATATCTGACAACTGCAACGTTCTTTAAATTTATGCAGCAATATCCGATTCAGCACTCACTCCTCGAGGTGGCGCGACCACGATGACAGGATACGAATCAGAGGGGCTGTTCTAGCAGACGACGCCTGCTCTTGATCGATGATCGATGATCTTCCGCGTGCTCGCTTTCAAAACACACCACCCCATGTTTCCTAGGTCAAAGTCACGTGGAACCAGTGTGTGTGACCGCGGAACGATGATTGAACACTTCTTTCAAGGCTTACTACGACATCTGGCGCACAACATAACACCTAGCCTCGTACTGCGACACCGACTTCACGTCGTACATACGCTTTTATCAGTCGTCCACCGGCTCAAACTTAAACAATTGACTCAGTAAGAATTGCGGTGGGGTTGATACGATCGGCTTGATCGCAATCTATGATGCAAATAAGAAGAATACCACATCAAGAGGGGAGAATTCATTACATCAGGGCTGTCTGGAAGGACAGTCCATCCACACTTGGGGTCCTCTGCTGCTGCGATACTGAACAAGGAATGAATGACTGGAATAAGTAATCAATGCGGAAAAATGGACGCTACTCACGTATAAGCGTCCTGACCTTCACGGTAGAGAAATTGCCAGTCCAATTCGTCCTCTGGGTTGATGGAAGCAATAACCTTGTTGTCACGTATCCCAGTGTAGGGATATCCGCCTGCACTGAGCCGATATATGTTGTTGCCAACATTCTTTAACTCCCACTGCAAGGGATACGTAAGTGCTACATTCCGGTTGGCAACGGGGAACGGTCACACTACCTGGACAGGTCTATCGACACGGACAATCTGGAAGACAGGCAGCGTGTTGTCGATACCGACGGGGGGGTTTCCATCAGTGAGAGAAACGATTTTGAAGGGACGGGAGCCAAGGTTGACTGTCATTGGGGCTCTGGATTCAATAAGACGTGTGGTGCGAGTTGGGGGTAAACTATGTGGTCATTGCTGGCTTTTTAATCGTCGAACTTTACTGCGTCAATACTTACTCCTTTACAGCGTACGTCTTCGCTTTCCAATCCCTCTTTCAAGGTATGTGCTCGACCCTCGAATGGTTGGGGGTTCATGCACATGTTGCAGCATGTCATTCTAGAATGGACGACCCTCAAACTTCATTTAGAGAACCGAACACTTGAATATCTGATCGAAAGGCTCGCCGTGTTGGTGTCAACCAGGTCCCCGTGTGCCCACTGCGCACACTGCCCAAATGGTTATTTATCAGGGTCCCAGGTACTATACCTGCTTTCCACAGCAAGCGGCTCATGCTAACCATATTCGTCACTCAGAAGTTTCCAGTATACTTACGAAGATGAGTCCACATGATGCTGCCCAATCATAGTGGATCAAAATCCAGATGGGCATACGATATCCATGCGCTGATTCACATAACGTTCATTTTTTATCCAGAAATGGCCTAGTAAGCTGATAAGTTAAACGTGTTCTTGGGTCGACGTTACCACCATGATGTGACGAATGTCGCCATGAACTGCACCGTGAGTATTGTGTCCCCTGTTACCTCTCGGACTTTTTATCGGCTAGCTATTCCAGGTACCAACACCCTCGTGGCCAATTGCTTCAAGTCCATGCTTGCTTAGGTTGATGGACCTCGGGCACTCCCCCTGACGAAAAAAAGGTTCTTTTCAGCCGATCGGTTCCGTTCAAATTTCGGTTCCTTGCTCGTCCCTTTCTCCCTTAATAATGTCCATTCCGGGAGCCGAAAAAGCCTTCGTATGGTTAGATTCTACGACTGTCTTCCATGATCTCGAAGTTTAGGAGTTGGGGAGACTACGAAAAAGCTCGGAATCATAATAGGGCAACCATAACTCGATGGAGAGCACCTCTCCATCGCCGTCTTTTCTGCGTTTACTTCCATCACCTCTCCCAATACCAGCTGCAACACCCCGGACATAGTACTCCGCAGGATGAGCCTGAGGTGGATCATCTCACGCAGATCGCTCCCCGCCATCCTGCTGGCCTCTGTGCTCGCCATCTCCCTCCCTACCCTCATGCGCCCGTACTCTTTTCGCTTTCATCCCTCGCACGACCAACTCGGCTCTTATCCGCTCTTTGAAATAGTAAATCTTGATTTTGATGTAGGGACAGACTCGGTAGGTGGTCCGGTCGTCCCAGTGGTGCTTGCCGAATTGGATCCCGAGTTGGCGCTCGTGTCAGAACCAGAACCAGAACCAGCGCTCACCGAGCCCCAAGGCCGACCCCTCGGAAAGCACACACTCACCCCCGACGGACTCCTCATCGTCAATCCCGACGGTCCACACCCTATCTTCCAACTCATCCGCGATGCCGAGGCCGCATGGGAAGCGAAACGCGCACGGGCGAGCAAAACGCTCGATGAGGCCGTTGCGGAGTACAAACGGCGTTACCGACGGGCACCGCCCCTAGGTTTCGATAAATGGTGCGTCGTCCCGACGGTTGGTGTGCCGGGTATGAAGACACGGACGTGATCACTATGTAGGTGGGATTATGTCGTCAAACATGACGTCCAGCTACCCGACGAGTACGACGAGATATTCCAGGACATTGAACCCTTTTGGGGGATCGATCAGATCGAGTTGGCGCAGTCGCAGGCAGAACTTGAGATACGCGAAGGCGTCATGACCGTCCAGAAGACGGATGCGCATCCTCGATTCGAGGTGGTCCGTTCGACCCTCCCACAACACAGACAAAATTTGCAAGGCGGGGTCTACGACATTCTTGCGTTAGTTCGCGAGGTGGAGCAGGATTTACCCCCGTTGCGCATCACGTTCTCTCCGTTTGATAATCCCTATATGCTATCGGACTGGCGGATTAAGACCATGGCGCTCGAGGCAGCTGCCAACGGGACGAGTTCGTCCACCCGTCTTTTGCGCCTTGAACGCTTTTGTGACGTGCAATGGTCTCTCTTACAGCAATCACACGCGCCAACATGCCTTCATCCACAGAACTAGGCTGGATTCAAGCATGTCCCCCCGACTCGCCCGCCCGCCTCCATCCACCCATACTCCCACCCCCATCTACCAACCCACCCTTTCCACACTCGTCCGCCAAGACCTTTATTGCCTCCCATCGGGACACGATGAACCCATGCACACACCCCTCGTTGCTCGCTACACACGGCCAATTCCTCTCACACAAGACAGGGCCTTTCCCAGAAAGGACGCTCGTGCCGCAGTTTTCGCTCTGTGCGACATCGCTCCATCATGATATTCGTCCGCCTGTACCGTATGGATGGGCGTATGATTCCAACTCGGATCCATCCTCGGACGGGGCATTCGAGGGGGATATCCAGTGGGAACTCAAGGTGGATGAGAGGCTGGGCTGGCGAGGACGTACGACGGGGATGTATGCGTCCCCGAATTCGTTGTGGATGCATGGACATCGGGAACGACTCGTGACATTTGCGAATGCGCTCGAGGGAAACATGAGCGTGTTGCGCGTGCCTGAGAGCGCGGGCGAGGGTGAGGGCGGGGAAGAGATGATCCCCGTCGGGGAACCAGAGACGGTGCGGGTCGCGCGGGTCAACCCGGCGTGGATGGACGTGGCGTTTGCGGGTGAACCCATTGCGTGCGATCGGAATGGTGGAACGTGTCATGAGATGGAGACTTTGTGGGAGTTTCGGAGGGTGCAAGGACAGCATGAGGAGGGGCGCTACAAGTTTATAATTGATGTGAGTTTGGGGTGCTCTATGCGAGGCATTTGCTTGACTTCTGGGCGGGCTTCAGGTTGACGGAAACGGGTGGTCGGGTCGGTTCAAACGTCTTATGACGAGCAACGCGCTCATCTTCAAGACGACCATCTATCCAGAATGGTGTGCACATACACCCCAGTAACCCTGACTCTGGCTGTGGTCTGACTGTCCGCTAGGTACATGTCGCGCATCACGCCATGGGTCCATTACGTCCCGATCCAAGTGTCCTACGAAGACCTGTACGACGCGGTGGCGTTTTTCCGTGGTCACGATGCATTGGCGGCGCAGATCGCCAAGGCGGGTCGAGATTGGAGTCGGCAGTTTTGGAGGCGGCAAGATATGTCAGCCTACCTATACCGGTACGTGATGTGCTGTCATGGACGGGTTGAGTAATAGGGAATACTGACTTGGTCGTGGGGGTCTAGGTTGTTGTTAGAGTATGCACGCGTGTCGAGTTTGGATCGGGCGTCGATGGATTATGTAGGTTGATTCTTGGTTTCGAGGGTGCTTGCATCGAGAATAGAAATATGTACCTCTTTTTGTGTAGAATAGCTGTTTACTAGATCGTCAAGACGGACTCGATTTGGGCAACTTGGATGATCGCGAACAGCGGTGAGCCATAATCAAGCTCATCGTCGGCACTCGGGATGGTGGGATGACAAGTACTTACTGAACAAGTTGATGAGATCCACCACTGAGGGGAGTAAAGTCGCTCTTTAAAAGAGTCTAGATCCCGAAAAATTAGTAGTCGTATGCTCAGATAATTAGTGACGGGCGCCTATCATTGGCCGTCACTGAATGTCACTTTTGGCTACTAGAAATGTGTGCTTTTGGCTACTAGAAATACGTGTTGGCGTCTTTTAATTCTAGGCGCCTCGACGCTCGAATAATGGGTAAGTAGCGTTCAATATCTTGCGCCGCATCAATCATATATTCCATGTCTGACTTGAGCCACGTCGTACGACAGTAGCATACCACAAATCGAAAGCATTGTGACACAAACGTGCATACAACATGAATTACAGCATACGAAAGCACAAAAATGCAAAGCACATGACAGGATCGCCGCCATGGATGATTTGAAGCTAAACTTGAAGAGTCCGGAGCGGGTTACGTGGCCAGTCGAGAGAGTCGCCCGTCGGAAGAGTCGGATTTGATGGATGCATCGTGTCAAGTCGAGACATGCGAGTAGCGCAGTACCAGCAGTTCACGTGTCTTGGAAGTTCAGCAGATCAGACTCCTTTGCCGTGACAGGGACGCGATTCTTCGAGCGGGTGTTATGCGCTTTCGTTGGATAGCGCTGCAAACCATTTTGAACGTATTAGCAACCGCGCTAAGATGAGTACCACCAACGTTTTCTTTCGCTTTACCACTTTCGAGTTGCTTTTTCCTGCCTTTATGCTTGTGAAGCTCGTTCGCCTCTTTGTCGTTGTCTAGAACTTGGTCGACCTGGATTTTCATTCGAGTTAGTGGAAATTGAGAATAATGCATAAGACCAAACCATCTTAGCCTCTATGTGGGATGAATCATTGTGCTTAGCAATGGCCGTCGACTGAACAACCGTACTTGGACCAGCTCGAGGCTCTGGGGGTTTACAGCGTTTAATCATTCGCGACAGCGGTCGAGGCTACTTGCTCTCGTAAATCACGGGTAAATCGATCAAATGCGATGAGACGCATGCGCGCACCTGATCTGGATCAGGCCCATGCCTCAATCGGAGCAATAGCCTTGCCGCATCTTCGACATCCTTTCTTGTTGGAACCGACTGCGACTGATTGGCCGGGTCAGAATCATGGTTTGCACGTTTCCATCCAAATTTCTTGAAAAGGATGATATTTGTGTGATAGATGTCGTCTAGCTCATCATCTTCAGCTTGGGGGTACTGCAACTCGCCCACATTGCTTGTTTTCAGCATGCATTCGTGGCCGTTACCAAGCTGTTAAAGTCCGGAGGTCCGAAGGTCCGGAGTTCAGCAGAGCAAGTCCGGTGCTATTTGTACCAGAGCTCAGCTGTTGCCTAAAGTGGGTGAGAACAACTGTATTTACCTATTCATACTGGAGCTATAGTACATTAGCCTTAGAGTAAATAGTATGGAGCAAGTAACTCACCTCAGCTGTTGCCTAAAGTGGGCAAGAACAAC
>JBBPQU010001183.1:0-10717 GCA_038092655.1 Boletus sensibilis
AAGTTCTGGGGAGTATCAAAGCAATGATGTGTGAATTGCGGATAATAAATAGGATCATAATATGAGGAGTATTCATTGACAGAGTGGACATGATTTGGGGAGGGACACAAGCCCTCGCCCAGAACACGGGCTGCACACCCTGCAAGCTTGTTAATGAACCTGTGTATCCCGAAAATGATCAGCAAAGTAGCACAGGTGAAAAGAGAACCATGTACATTGTGCACACTCGGGTGTTGCTTTCACACAACAGAGCAGCGAAATGCACAAGGACCCCGTTAGATGATGTACTGTACAGTTTATAGTTAAGATTCCCACACCACGGAGTTAAACAGAGTTAGTGCTCGTTGGTAGAGTGCCTGATATTTACTGCAGAGGAGAACCCTCCCCACTACTATGGGAGTCGGGGATCTCACTAATAGCAATAATTGACGGGGACACAGTTCAAAGGCTGTTAAGCAGACCTCTATTGCGAGATAAACAAGATCTTGCTGAAAATGTTGGTTCACCAGGAAGAAAATCAAGGATAGTGACAATCCTCAAGGGAAACGTAAAGCACATCAGAATGAGGATCCAATGGTTCCGAGGACAATCACCCAGAGCTTGCAGGATTTCACATCCCTGACGCCGAGGCCTCCTCACTTTACACTGACATCCATTCACAAGGATGCTCGTGCCTTGGCCAAATGGGAAGCTGCTAAGAGACGTGACGGAGGAGCGCATGTGATCCAGTCTAGCAGTATCTAGTCTACAAGTTGTATCTGCAATCATGATCATAATGGATCAATTGCTTCTCTATACGAGAATAGAGTCTTGGTGAGAATCCACTGTTTACAATGACTAGTGTATAGGTGCATAACTATTCCGTCAATCATGTCTCATTTTAGATGCTTGGTGTTGAGTTGTCTCCGTGGGGTATGCTGATTCACTTCAAGTTTTCTTAGCTCGAAACGGCTGTCGTCTCAGTGGGACCTGACATAGGAGATGCGACCTTGCGTAACCGCACAGGCAAGTGCATCGAGGCCATTTCAGTGCACCATCTGGCATGATATACGGCTATTATGAGTGATGGCAAGGTGCCCACCAACAGGCCACCTGCTGTGAGAGTGGGTGATTGCACGTCAATAACGAGCTCGATGGCAGCCATGCAAGATATACTGAGGAAGGGGACAGCATGGAGAAATCTAGACAGAGTGGGACAATTCTGAGGAAGAATTAGACCATGAAGGACGGAAATGCAATGAGTAGAGATTGGGAAGGGAAACCATTACTTGGAGGAACCTAGTGCTAATGGCAAGATGGAGGCTGATGGTGTAAATAAGAAGTGCAAGCGTCAATGGCCCTAATGCTTTAGATCCTGCAATCGAGTGGATGCTGTATCATTGTCAGCAATGCACCAATAAGTACAAAGATGATGAACAAATTCAAACTAACCCAAGAAACATCATGAGCTATCTAACTGATAACACATACATAGTACACACATCTCACTTAAGGGTTGCCCCCGCAAAGAGATATGTACATACCAAGTTCAATGAAAATTTCCATAAATCCTCCAGCTCTTTTGTGAGATCGGAAGGGAGGGGGGCCTCGTGTTCCAAGTTGATTTGCTGGGAATGATGTAACCCACGCAAAAAGGAAAAATTGCAAAATGAATATTGATCCGCCATAATGGTCACAAATTGAGTGGATGGCATCAACTGGAAGATGCCGGTGCCCAAAAATGAGAGTGGCAAGTGAAACCAAGGGGGTCGGAGAGCCATACCGATATGCAGAACTTCCCTCAGCCCTGGAATCGACAGGCGACATGTTTGACAGAGCTGTGTTGATATGTAGAACTTCTCCTAGCTTCTCTGGCCGTGGGGTAATGTGCTTGACCTACGGGACAGCCCATGATGTAGCAGTGGGTCGCATGAATCAGATTCTTTTCCTCCTTTCCTGTGGGAAAACATTAAGGTCTTTTCTACTTTCGAATCCACCTTTGTTGTGGAAGCGCCAACCAAAACTGGATCACGAACATGCAATCCCATAGCAATAGTTTAAGCCCAGTAGTATGCCGTCATGAAAAGCAATCAGCACTTGCGGACAAATCATGGACGTGAACGTTTGAACGTCGCATGCTGCATGCTGGCAGTAGCGGCAGACTAGGAAGATGAAGTTGGGGCCAAGGTTTTTCGGAACACTCCAAAACCGATTCTGTGTCAATTCCGGGAAAATATTATTGGAGTGATATGTGTGTCGGAATGGACCAAGGACTAGTACTGTCGACGTTGTTTGAAGGCAGACGTAACATGTGATAGTCATCATCGTGGTGTGTGGCCATTTGGCATTAACATCATGTGTTCGTTCAGCGTCACCCCGTCCCCAGTCACTCCAGTTTCCTGTGGCCTTGCCAGATCTGTGTCTTCCATGGATTTGTCACAACATTAGCGCCTTGTTTTTTGTGATATTCATGTGAGAGGGAGCTGAAGCGCTGATGGAGGAAGATCGATCTGAGTGTTGAGATTACATAATAACGTGTTGTATGCCTGCAATCGTAATCGGGGCTAGTTCTATCTAATCACTCCCTGTAGTCTAGCCTACTAATCAAATCAAAAGAATTCACTCTTGGCAATTCCAAGTTTACAGAACTGTGCGAAAGGTCATATTCCTGGACCCGAAAGGTCCAGGTCTCAGATTCAAAAATCGTCTCAAAGGAGTACCATATTAGAAAATGCCAAAGTCTTCTCAGTTAGTCAGTATTGCTTCTCATTAGCTTGTCAAACTCCTTTTTGTTCGTCCCCTTCCTCTCCCTTCCGTGCCACAGGGCTGTGCAAATATAGGGAATGTGGCATGCACATCAAAACCCCAATGCAGTCACGCTGTAGAGATCGTACGATCCCTACGGTTATAAAGGCCTGTTCCACCACATTCCACACCACTCCTTTTCCGTTCACAGCTAGTCCGTCTGTCTGTTTGTCTGGTAAGTCCATCCGGATCCGAAGTAAGTCTGGGTCAGTCCGGATGTTTCCTTGTTCACTCCGTTTGCACTATATCTGTTCCTACTGCGTCTAGACCATCTCATTAGACCATTTAGCATGTGGCCCTTCATTTCCAATATCACTGACATATCCCGTACACTATGTACCTCACTTCCTGTCATTCCGGAGTAGTGCAGACTATAAAGCCTGTAATCTAGGAATACTGGAATCTAGTTACCCTCACGTTGGTTTCTCAAGTCTGTCCATCGTCTCGTATTCTGAAACGATCTCTCCTGTTTCCTCGTCAATTTCCCTACACTTACCGTAGGAAGGAGGTAGTCTTTACTATCCAATGTAATGCACCAATATGTGCTTAAACTGTCGATTAGGTGAGAAGCCTCTCCGAGACCTTAGTATGTCTATTAAACTACTGTAATTCCGCCTCGAGTCCCCCTTCTAGTATGCCAATTACACTGCTATTAGATACTCGATCCTCAGTCACTCTATTCGATATGCTACTACGCTGTCACTAGATACTGTTCACCTTGTAGTACTTGCGTTTGCGCTCTGCTACTCGTACCCCTATCCTGTTTCATGGTCCATTGGTGGATCCTTATTGCGTTGCAGCTGCTGTGCGCTGGCATAATAACCTGTTGTCTCTCTTGATCCGCCTATCAGATCTATTCATTGTGTTATCTATAGAACTGGTGATCGGATCTCGGTATTTACATTCGGATCTTGATTGCGGCCACTTTGCCCAGATCTCGGCATCCTTGTAGATCTTGATTGTTCATCTAGTTTATTCTTTGATTTCGGATCTTGTATCATACGATCGGATCTTGATCTCAGATCTTGATTCCCATCTCAATCGTTTAGTTTATATTAGTTTCCATTGCACTTGCGTTCATCACATGTTGGACAATTCTTCACTTCATTCATGATATTCCCCTTTACCCATCATGTATAGCCTTTATCGGCCCTCTACCTCACTTGCTTACGTCGTTTCCTTCCATTGTGTTCTATGATATTCTATACCGGCCCTAAACCAGTTCGTAGTCAGTATATATAGTCATAGTTGTATCACTTGTACGTCTTTATGCTTGAAATTCCCTTTTACTTGCCGCAATCCTTTGAGGGTTGTGTTTGTAAGTCTTCATTAGGGCTTTGTTATTAGTGACCAATATTTGGTCATTACATATTCCACTCATCGTGAGCCTCTGCTCGAGAACTACTGTTGTTCTCACTTCCCATCTCATTCCTTTGCTCCTTCGGACTCCTGCTCTTTCTCTTTGGACTCTTACGCATCCGGTTCCGGACCGACCGGATCAATCTCACTTCAACCCGAATTACTTTTGGATCCACTTTATCTTGGGTTTGTACCTTCGGGCACCTCTTCTGATAACACTTCTCTTTGTAGTAGAATCCCTTTGGATGATACTCGCGTCCCTTCACCATCCCTGCAAGTTCAGGACAGTTTCTTTAGTCCTCCAAACCTCTTTTGTTGTTTTACAACGCGAACAAGAGCAACAGCAAGGGGAGTTTCGCCATATCTGTGGTCATGCAACGGGATGTTCAGAGACTCGAAGAACAACCAAAGACAGAGGGTGTTTGTGGGCACGTATCCACATCATTGCTGATGACCTGCCAATGGAAACTCAAGATGAGCAAAAACATAAAATTATATGCTGGCGTTTGGGTGGAAATCATTGTGCTAGGCACATCAGGTGTTATGCTCAACCTGGGTAGGACTGAACGTAGCCCTTGTTGGACAAGAGAGGTCTAGGGCGAGGGGTATCCTTGGATGTGTAAATGTACACAAGGCGAAGTGAGTTGTCCTGTGGTGGAGTCCCGAGATGACAACAGAGGGACCAATCAAGTAAGACCGGGTCGAAGGTTCAAAGGATCCACTGGGCACAGAGTGCAACGACAGCGGCAGGGAGACCGGACACAGGGGCTCAATAGCTCACCTGACCGGGTCAAGAGTTCAAGGGGACCAGAAGAGTATCTGGGTCAAAGATGAGATCTGAGGGACGAGCGAAGGTGCGAGGAACCGAGTGGATTGCCTTAGCGATGTACCAATGTATGAGGTAGGTAAGGGAGGTCTAAGCTAAGGGATTGACTACGGAGAAGTCGCATATTTATATGTAGAAGTCCAGAGCATGGACCATGTGAAGCAAGTACTAAAAGTGGAAGGGGAATGGTAATGACACATCATATGATAAACGGGAGCCAATGAGAAAGTGACGTGTCATTAGTATTACAAAGAAAGAGGATGGCATCATCATTGCGTGATGACTGCGGAGTCACGTGTGAAACAGCGTCTGCGGGAGCACCACCATGTGCAGGGGTCGATTGGTCAACCAATCTCAACCAATCAGGACCTATCAACCTATAATTCAAACTCCGCTCCACCAGCAAGACCAAAGTGACCTTTCGGCATCAGGTGATGCGAGTGGTGGCAGTGCAGGGGGTGGCTGTGCCTCGAGGAGGGAAATTTCGCTAAGGTCAAAAAAAGGGGTGGGGGGTTATGAGTGAACGACAGGAATGGCCTCGAGAGATGTCGTGTGGATATGAAAAGGGGTGGGGGAATAGGAGTGAACGACAGGAATGGCCTCGGGCCTGGGGGCATCCTGTGGACATGAAAAGGAGGGGTGGGATTACTAGTACAAGTGAATGACAGCCTGAGGAATGGCCTCTGCTTTCATGAGACCTGTGCTAATGTTGTGTGTCTCGACTCTCGAGGGAGGCTGAGTGAGGAACCGATGCAAAAAAAGATGTATATTGCGAACAAATCATAACTAACGAGCCAGTAGCTAAGCTGTAACTAGAATGTTTGTTCAACATGACATGACACCATCAAATGATGCAAGGAAAGCGTGACGGGGACAAAGCAGACGTGAATGTGAATGACGAGACAAGATGAACAAGATGAGGAAGACATGACAACATTATCAAAGGAAACGGGGAGAGAATCGCATCCCTAGGCTTCGTGCTCGAGGTAGTTGATGTGCAGACAGTCAGCGCCCTTGTGCTGGACGATGCGGTCGCTTGAAATGGAATTGTCAACCTTGAAACCAGGGTAGAGCTTGAAGAGAGCGACTGTGGGATGGCCATCCGTGTCCGTAAGAACAATGAGACATGCCACAAGTGTCAACATAAATGCCTGGACCTCGATGAGCAACATGCTGAGCCCAGCGGTTGAGCCTGAAACTGTGATCTCATAGACTTCCTGTACCATCTTGAGGAAAGCCAGTGGATGGAATGTAGCCCCATCCAAGAAGATGCCATGCGGCTGGGGCCAGTGGGGTAGCTCCGGCGTCTCCGGCGTTGGCTTTGACCTGACACCGTCTGCACAGATTCCACGTTTGTGGTTCGTGGCTGACTTCTCTGGACCAGGATACATGATGGTCTTGTAGTGGGAGCATGTGGGCACCTTGCGGGGCTGATGGGTAGATAGAATACGAAATCAATGTTGAACAGATGTCAACAGCAGCATACTTACCTTTTTGCCAGTTGCGGTATTTCCCTTGACAAGGTTGATGACGAAGCAGTGGTGTCACCAGAATGCTTCAGTGTTTCGCTTTGCTGTGAGCACGTTGTAACATCGATACCAGTGTGAGCGAGTGTTGTGACAGTGAATGAACAGTACATACACTTGAAGTCATTCTTCAGGACTCTCTCGATCAATCTCCCCTCCATCTCACCCAGCTTGCGAAGCAGGGCAAGGGGATTCTTCCTAACGGCCGCTGTACCAAGCTTCTGGGCCAGTTGACGATTGTATTCATCTGTTGCCTCAACCCACTTCCTTGACGTCATCTCGTAAGAAATCCAATGGAATTCCTCACGCATCTCCATGAAAAGAAAGAATTCGTTGTTGCCTTTGATTGTGAGCGACTCCGGATTGATGCCAGTAGCAACCAGGAAGAGGTGTTGGAATCTTGTCTTCCGGCCGGCACGACCCTGGTTGCCAGGAGTATCCAGGATGGGCGAGGCATTCGTGTCCATGGACGAGATTGTAGGTAATGTATTGACAGGTGAGGATGAAACAAGAGATTTGCACAGGTTATCGACGAGGAGAGTGAGGCTTGATACCGCATCTGGTTGAGAGCTTGATTGCACCATTGGCGTGGGACCTGCGGCCTCGACTTTCCTTGACTTCGGAGGGCGGCCACGGGAGCAGGGAGCAGAGTACTTGAAGTAATGATCGAGAGTGCCAACACAATGTTCAGGCTTGATTATGCTCTGCTAGCATGATGGACTCAAAATGATTACATCGGCAAGTGAACAAGACACTTACACTGAACTGCGAGATTGCCGCATCCACGCCTGAATCATGTGGCGTCTCTTCTGCCTTTCATTTGGTAACGGCCGGAACTACATCCATGGGGCATGAGGAATGTGGGTGTGAGTTGTTGGACATTGGCTGTGACCGAGCAGAGACCTGGGGAAGCTCGAGTAGCTTGGGGTCAATGTTCAGTTCATGGAAAATAAACTCGCGACTGGAAAGAATGGCACGTTCGGCAACAGTATTATTGCCATCAGTATCGCCTTGAGAATCAACTTGGGAAAAGGGGATATCGACCTGGAAGTCATTGACTTCTTCCTTTACCAGGCCACCGAACGTGCAGGCATGTTCCGAAGTTACTAAACCGAAGGTCTCGCCAGAGTCAGCAAATTGAAGTTCGGGAAGAGCGAGGAGGGTGGACCGTGCATCACCTGCACGGAGCTGATTGTAGAGTTTTGCGATGGCGTTCAACAAATTGATGTGATGAGAACTGGCTGTTAAAACCATGAACAGAGTCTTCTCAGAGCAGTGAGATGCGATTCAAATATTCCTGCGATGAACAAAGTTGTGACTGAGAGCCGCGAGCATCACGATCCCACTTGGCTGCACTCTTTGGAGGGTGTTCCATGCCTTATGGCATCCTTCGATGCAGCTTCCGTTGGAGAGCACGTCCTGTCGGCAGCACTGTAGGCAGCCTTTGCGGACGTGTTTGAGCTGCTCCTGATGAACCTAATAAAATTTTTAACACTGCCAGCACCACTAGTACAGTTAGCCCACCTTCTCAGATGCAACAGACCAGATGGTTCCCTTTGACGACCACTTATCATAGGCATACACTAGTCGTTGCTCCTGTTCTTCTTGGCCCCAGTATTCGGCCCCTTGCTCTCCCTCACTGGCATGCCTTTTTAGTATCGTGTTCGTAATGTCCGACATGACCGCGGCACAATGAGGATTCTTGCTTCCATTTAAGATAGTTGCCATGTACCTAGTTATCAACGTCAAATAGGATCTTCCAGTGAGAGAAAGAGGACGACATACCATGCAATGAAATGCCAAATGTCTTGAATCGAGTCGCTGTCAGGAAAAACTGCAGTTATCACACTCCTTACCAAGCAACAATTGTCGCTGATGAACATATCCGGCAGCGGTTGTCCGAGGAGCTGAGTGCGATGCTGTATTCCTGTAAGAATCTCCTTGATCTCGGCGTTAGCTTTTGACTGACAGAAGCGCTGTCGAGTGCAGTGGATAATCAGCTACTAATCAACTTATTGCTTGTGTAATCACAGGTGCACTTACCCAAGTGATTATTTCATTCTTCTCGTTCAGAACGCTCAAGATTCCTCCCTTCAGGTATTTCGATCGTTGGTCGTCCTTGTCCATAACAGTCACCTTGTTGGATATCTTGAAGGTGCTGTCGAGCGAGCTGCAAATTGCTACAACCGTGGTGAGTCACTCATCGTGTTACATATGGTTGAATTGGTCTCACCTGTCAATGACTGCATGTAAGACTGGGACTTGTGCTCCCGTGCACGCACGATGAATTCGAGGTAAACTTCCATGATCGTATCCGCTGATATGCACTGAGCGTCATAGTTGAGCGGATCGTTGAAAGTTGAGAACGTTTGAAGGCCTTTGGGGCTGACGCCAAAAAAGGATGATACCGTTCTGGGCCCTGTGAACATTTCATCAAGTCTACTCAAGTACTCAAATGTGTGCCGGTGGTATTCCAGCAGATGGAGTTCTGGAGGAGGATCAGGTCAGTACGATGCTACTGGAAAACTGGACTTACGTCTGATCTGCTCTGCCAGTCCACCTGATGTAGAGGAAGGTCGAACTTCAATGATCAGGTCGAAGAGGTCCCGCGTCAACCCACAGCGGTGGAGAAAAATGGGGATGCCACCTGGATAACATGAGCGCAGAGCACATGGTATGTGTACGTCAGTGTGGCGAACATGTACATTCACGTCACAACTCACACGGAATTTTCCAGTGTTCCCATGACTTCCAATAGGCACTGCTCGTGGTTGCACAGCAATAACTCACCACTTCTGGCTCACTCGAAGGTGTGACCAAGTCGGTCATTCTTTTCTCTACCTGCTTGGCCAACACCTGTGACGAATCCCTTGTAGCTGCCTCACATCTCTTTGACCTACACGCGTTGCAGCGCAGCTGCAAGCCCAACGCGACTTCATCTTGAACGACACCATGCAGTTCACAAGCTCCGGTACCAGTCCATCCCTCCCAAGTGACTTCAGCGGATCGGCACTGGGGACAACAGGCAAGCTCTGGATAATAGAATGGATGATATTGACCGGTTTCAGGTACTGTACCTCGGGATCGACGTCAAACGCTCCTGATCGCTTGCGAAGATGCAGATAAGACAGTGGGAGGAATCGTGGGCCAAGCAGGGGCACATCAATGCTCAGCTTGGCGGGTGCATTCCCCTTCTTCTGTGGCCATGTCTTTTCTCAGACGAAACCGACATATTCAACAACCTGTGACTCCCACTCGAGCTGGCACCGTGGACGAGGGCTCTTCCTGGACTCAGGTAAGTTGCTCCACATATCCGCTCATCAATTCACCTGGTCAATACTCAGACATTAGTTCAGACATTTGGATATCCGTGTCACGCTCACTCACCGAGTTGGTCCACTTCGTGTGGAACGTTTCACGGTCCTTGGGAGCGACGAGTGATGAGCTACGAAGGAGAGAAGTGACCACCTGTGGCTCAAATACCGACATTGGGATGTAACACAACAAAGCTAGGTAGAACAAAGCTCAGGGGCTGGCCTGCTCCTGACGCCTGAGTACTTTTAGCATTATATAGTATTCATCTGTACCCTCCTGCCATCCTCCTCCTGTTCTTCATCTCCATCTAGCATCTAGTCATCTCCGCCTATCCAGTTCACTGCACTTTCAAACTGGCACATCACAACATTGAATTGTTACCGTTTTGTACGTTCATAGACTCATCTAAGCTTCTCATGTTGGTATGTCAATGTTGATACTGATTTGTGACTCGGACCCAAGTCAATTTTGCTTGGTAGGACCAACAATCCACTCCAATGACCGAGACCGAGATTGCCGCTGCTGACAACAGTACTGAACAGTTAGTACCGGTGCACCAACCTGGCGAGAGCAACTCGGCAACAAATCAAAGCCTTGATGTGATTGACCTCACACTTAACGAGGATTCAGTAATGAGTCCATCAAATGCTGCTACACCCAGGTCTGCTGAAGGCATATGAGTGCGTTCAATCTCGCAAGCGTTGGCCAGACCAATTAGTGATGACATAGTAAAGGACTCAAAGTGAGTCTGAAATTATTTCCTCATTCCCTTGGGACTTCTGAAACGCTCTCCTCTACTTCCTCGTCATCTCCCGCCAATTCCCCTACGTTTCCCGTAGGAAGGGGGTAGTCTTTACTATCCAAAAGTCTGCACCAACATGTGCTTAAACTGTAGAACTGGGTGTGA
>JBBPQU010001184.1:0-10709 GCA_038092655.1 Boletus sensibilis
CTTAGTCCTTCAGTGTAAGGCTAAGACCTAGGCCAGTCATAAGCCCTAGGACCTTTGGTTGTTGCAACCTTAGGAAGACTAGACTTGGAATACACCTTGGTGTTCCATTGTTATATGGTCGTAACACCTGATTTCAGCAGACTCATTGACGACAAGTGACCGTCTCCACCACCTCACAATAAATGTGAGAAATTCTGCGACTCTGCAGTATACCTGGCGACCACACCGATCTCAACAGGACCAACAGATCATCAACAGACATATCGTGGCCGCGACGGTGGCGGTGCCAAAGGATGAAGGCAAGTGATACCCGTCATTTTTACTGGTCTCTTTGACCGATGCAACTGTGCTCAGAAGAACATGCAAATCTACCCAGAACCAAGACATTTTCACTCTGCGTCGCAGTAGCAGACTGGCTCACGATTGTTAACCATGCCGTTGCACGAAATATGGTGTACATAGGGCTCATATGGACCCATTACAGTCATATAGCAATTTTTTGTGATATTGTAGCTACTTTTGACGCCAACTCGAAGCTGCCTGGAGGTGTGACTATGATGTGTTGTGATGTATTGGCCTTAAGCTGACTGGTCCACCTAGTTGAGCCGAGCCGAGCCATGTGACAACGGCTATTATGACATAACCAGCCAAGTAAAGCTGTAGCCATGGAAAGCCGTAGCCAGCTGATGACTAGCTGAGCCGCAGCAACACTAAGGCTACCAGGTCACACAGTCAATCAACGGCAGCCATGCAACCACCTGGACCATCTCCTGGCATGTATGGTTACCCGCCCAGCCCTGTGATACAAGTCATGCCATCATCCTGGGCTCCACCTGGCTTTCAAGGGAGTAGCACCAGGGCAGTAGTATACCTGCTGGCAGCACCAAATCACAATTTTCCTGCAGAGTCATCATCCTCAGCATCGGCCAACATACCCATTCAAAATATTCCCAAGGTCGTCAACTGGTTCTCATACCTAGATTAGCATCCACAACGCAATCAAGACGAAATCACCTATGCGCCATTTGGACCCATCCTGAAGAAACAAGGCTTTTTCAAAATTTCCCAACTAATGGGCAACCATGTTGGCCCAGACCATCTCGTGAGGTGGCTTGGCATTGAGTTTGGGGTAGCAGTTCTGATTTTTTAGTATGTGGAGCAGGATTTAGCAGCCATCAGGTCAGGGAAACAGATTCTTATGGACACTTAGATTGCTAGTATCATTTGCTCTCACTACAATCAATATACATTCATTTGTCGTGCTAATCTAGCCTGAGGGCAATATAACGAGTGGGAAGTAAAGACGGCGATATACTAGTAGTAAGAGAACTAAACAGCAAACTAGAAGCGGCATGGGCCACCAATACGACCTTGACAGTAGGGGGTGGGGTGGGTGGGATGCTGATGATGCTGGTGATGTCAACAGGGAATATGATGGTGATGGCATATCGGGGGTAGTGGGGGGTGTCATGTATGCCATGGCAGGGATTTGGAGAGGGGAAATACCAATACAATCTTGACGGTGAGGTCCTCAATGCCAGGCAGGGTGGGTGGAGATGCCAATGACACTGGGACATCAACAGGAAATATGACAGTGATGGCATATCAGGAGTAGTTGGGGGATATCATGTATGCCATGGAGGGGTATCTGGGAAGGGGAAATACCAATACAATCTTGGCGATAAGGTCCTTGATGCTGGGTGGGGTGGGTGGAGACGCTGATGACTCTGGGGATGTCAACGGGGAATACGATGGTGATGGGGTGTCAGGGGTAGCAAGGGGTGTCATATATGTCATGGAGGAGTTTAGGGAGGGGGAAATACCAGCTTGGGTGGCGATGGATACTGCTGCCCATATGTTAGAATTCTATGATGGGGTTCCTTTTCATATTCCATCTTCCTACGACACATTCCTTTTGCTATTCACATGATTCTTGTCCAGTAGTATATAAGGGGAGTCGCTCTCGTCGAGCGCCCTCAGTTTTGGGATATTTTCTCGTTCACCAGAATTACGATCTCACTTTGTCCTCATCTCTGCGTGGGATCCAACATTATCCCAAAACTCTCACAAACTCCCTTACTACCATTGTTATCATCTCCCACAAATGAACACTCCGTACACCACCTGGCGAGATCGTGCAGATCCGCTCGACTCCAACTCTCCTCCCATACTTGTACCCCCTACCCAACCAGTGTCACGCATGGACTTGGACCCTGACATTGCCGTGATGCCAGGACCAGCCGAGATTCCACCCGAAGCCCTGCGAGTGTTCCGTCTTGTCGAGTCACGCCAGGACTTTGACGCCCTGTACCAGATCTGGTTTGATCGTTTTCGACAGGACCCTACAACTGTGGGATACCCACCTATCCCCTATGCTGGACCTCAGGAACCTCCTGTTCCTGCGCATCTACCTCCTCCACCAGTCAATGTTCGACCCCCTTCCCCACAACCAGTTCGCGTCCACCTTCCCCAGGCGCAGGCGATCAACCACGCTCGTCCCAAGGTCAGCAAGTCCCTCACAGCCAAACCCGAACCTTTCGATGGCACCAAGAACAAGTTCCTTCAGTGGTGGCGGACCGTCGAACTCTACATTGCGGGGCATTGCGAAGAACTTGAGGACATCCAAAAGGTGATCCTCATCCTGTCTTACATGAAAGGCAACAATGCTGCAGGAAGGTTCGCCGATCTCTATGCACGTGAGTGTCACATTGGTACTGAAGATTTCGACAACTTTGTGGTCAAGCTCTGTACTGCCTTCTGCCCCATTGCCATCCAGCGCAAGGCAGAGAAGGAGCTTCTTGGCTTATGACAGGGCAAAGAAACAGTCAAAGACTTCATCGTATGAATGAAACACCTCATTATTGAAGCTGAATATGACATTGAAACCCATGGTCGACTCCTCATCAACCTCCTCCATGCTGGTGTCAACAATGAGGCCATTGAATATGTTGAACACTCTCAGCCAGCGCTACTCAACTCTCAGTCATTCTTTGAATGGGAACTCGCACTCGTCCATGCTGACCAGGTTCTCTTGGAGATTGCAGACTGTAAGCGAGGGACAAATGTGATGATGAAGACCTTTTCCAAGTCGACCCCCTCATACATGAATGCTACTGGACCACCCATTGCTGTGATGTCTCACACTGCACCTAAGGTCGATGTCCACCCGAACCAGCCTGGCACCTTCAGTGGACAAGGGGTTCCGATGGACATTGGAAAGGCGTGCATGGAGGGAAAATGTGCTAAATGTGGTGGACCTTGGCCCTGCAAAGAGCACATGCGCCCGTGCCGACAGATGAGGTTTATCGAGTTTAAAGGCACTAAGATTTTTTATCAGAATTCCGAGGAATTAGCAGACGCAATGAAAGTTGTCGAAAAGCAGGATTTTGCAAAAGGGGAGTAGACATTGGTCGATCTACTACCCCGCATTGTACTTCGTCGATACAATTCTCAAACTGATTCACTGTACTTGACGATGAACAGACCTCCGATGCTGGCGATACAGCCGATATCACCTCTCTACCCCCTTCAACTTGCCCTTCACCACTAGCTTCCTCTTCGCCTCCTGTTCTGCCACCGCCCATCAGTATTGACCCCGGGCTGGTATCGCATACACCCAAACCTCCTTCACGCACTTTCCAAACCACCTTGACCACCCTGCCATGACAGTGCAACCGACTGACCCGGAGGAAGATATGCAGGAACGGCAGGGTGATGTGGGTCAATACCGTTGATCCATGATCCATCAGATGGATCAAGAATGTGATCGATGGCCCCGATGAGTCCCAAGCTCCTCACCATCTTCATTCTTTCGTACATGACTCACACGCTTCTGAGGTCGACCTCTCCCTGATATCCAACCTTCGTGCACTTTTGGTCGATGATGCACATTGGGTGCTTCGTGACCTCCAACACCACCCAAAATTTGTTTGGCGCATGTCCTCATCCACCACCTCGCTTGAGCTCCCTGTTCGCCTTGTTGCTAATGACTCACACAAATTTACAGTCAACGCACTTGTCGATTCTGGGTGTACTGGCTCTTCCATTGATCACTCTTTTGTGCTCGAGAAGGGGTTAGCCACTCACAAATTACCCAGACCCATCCCCATCTATAACACAGACGGTACCCAAAACTCGGCGGGTCATATCGAGGAGTTCGTTACTGTTGAACTCAAGGTTCAAGCGCATTCCAAGCAGATTGCACTAGTGGTAACGAATCTTGGGACTAACACTGTCTTCCTCGGCCATGACTGGCTGAAACTCCATAACCCACAGATTGATTGGAAACAGGGTACCATTGTATTCTGCTGCGAGGATGACCATATGCCGGGCCTCATTGATGATGACAATGATGACGACGGGGAGGAGGAAGTTCGGTTCCATGCTGGCGAACATTTGTTTCAACTCAATGTCGATGGTTATATTCGCAATGTCGCCACCGACATCGCTGCAGCAGCGAACCAACAAAAACCAAAGAAGTCCTTCAAAGAAGCTGTGCCACATCACTACCATGACTTCGAAGATGTCTTCGCAAAAGAGAACTTTGACGAGCTCCCACCACGTTGCCCTTGGGATCATGCAATCGAACTCACGCCCGGTGACCATATCATTGATTGCAAAACTTATAATCTCTCACCGGATGAACAGAAAGAGCTGGATGCCTTTTTGGAAGAGAATTTGCAATTGGGTCGCATACATCCTTCCAAATCGCCTTTTGCCTCCCCTTTCTTCTTTGTCAAAAAGAAAGATGGTCGATTGCAGCCGGTGCAGGACTACCGCAAACTCAATGCAATTACCATCAAAAACCATTACCCGCTACCCCTCGTCGCTGAACTCATCGATAAACTGAAGTCGGCGAACTACTTCACCAAGTTGGACATTCGGTGGGGTTATAACAACGTCCAATTGGTCGAGGGCGACGAATGGAAGGCTGCATTTCAGACCAATCGGGGTCTTTTCGAACCCCTTGTAATGTTCTTTGGTCTATCGAACTCACCAGCTACTTTTCAGACCATGATGAATCACCTCTTTTGCGACCTCATCAACCGCGGCAAGGTCGTCATTTACATGGACGACATTATGATTTTCACCTCAACACTCGACGAGCATCGCGCAATTGTACGCGAGGTGCTCCAAATCCTCCGTGACAACAAGCTGTACCTCAAACACGAAAAGTGCGACTTTGAGGCTCTCGAGACCGAATATCTCGGCCTCATTGTTGCTCACAATGAGGTCAAGATGGACCCTGCGAAGGTCTCGGCAGTGCTCGACTGGCCCACGCCAAAGTCTAAGAAGGAGCTGCGTGGCTTCCTGGGCTTTCTAAATTTCTACCATCACTTCATTAAGAACTTCGCACAAATTGCCCGTCCCCTCAACGCACTGACCTCCATTAACAGGGAGTTCGCTTGGGATGACACCTGTCAATCGGCATTCACGCGCCTGAAGACAACCCTTACAGCTGCGCCAACCTTGGTGATGCCCGATGATGGGAGTCCCTATTGCGTGGAAACGGACGCCTCTGGGATTGGCCTCGGTGCTGTCCTGTCGCAATGTCAAGACTCGGTGTGGCGACCCATTGCATTCATCTCATGTTCGCTCGCTGATGCGGAGCGTAACTACCACGCTGCGGACCTGGAGATGTTAGGCGTTATGTTCGTGCTCAAAGAATGGCGTCATTACCTCTTGGGCTCCTGTTTTCTGTTTGAGGTTCTCACTGATCATAAAAATTTAGAGTTTTTTCGCAAGCCCCAGGACCTCTCCCGCCGTCAGGCTCACTGGCAACAGATCCTGCAGGAATACGATCTCGTATTCACTTATCGACCGGGTAAAACAAATCCGGCCGATCCCCTCTCCCGCCAGCCAGATTATGCGGAGGGGGTGGAGTCTGACAACTCACAACAGACCCTTCTGCCCACTCGTTTCTTTGACATCACACGCCTAAATGTCGTGTGTGCTGCTGCCCGCGAGACCTCACCGCCACAACCCACGGCTAATGACGAGTTGGCTACTGCACCTACTACTCTGCTCGATCAGAATCAATCAAAGACACTGTTCGCAAAACTCAATATAAATGCGAGCGCTATGTCAAGGATGGTCTAGAGAGGGTTGATACCCCTTGGCAGGAACGCGATGGTCTGGTCTACTGGAACGACCTGCTCTATGTACCGAACGACCCGTTGCTCCACGACCGCATCTTACGAGAAAATCACGACCACCCCCTTGCGGGACACCCGGGGGTTCAGCGCACCCAAACCCTCATCTTCGTCGCGATGTTGAAAAGTATGTCAAGGGATGTGACCGATGCCAAAAGACCAAGCCAAAGGCAGTCTCCAAAGCCACGCCATTACACCCCAACGCTATACCGAACGCGCCCTGGGAAGTCATCTCCATTGACATCATTGGACCACTCCCTGAGTCCAACGGCAAGAACGCCATCCTCAATGTCGTTGACCGCTTTTCCAAGATGATCCATGTCTTCCCAGTTCACGACACGATCACCGCACTCGGCGTGGCCAAGATTTTCCGAGACCATGTCTTCAAGCTCCATGGGACACCCACCAAGGTCATTTCCGACCGTGGTCCCCAATTCGTCTCCTCCTTCATGAAGGATCTGTATGCGCTGCTCAAAATCGAAGGTAACCCCTCGACGGCTTACCATCCTCAGACCGACGGTCAGACCGAGTGTCTCAACGCCGAAGTCGAACAGTACCTCCGCATCTACACCAACCATCGCCAAACCGATTGGGCTGATTGGTTACCTTTGGCGGAGTTCGCGCACAACCAACACACCTCCTCCGCCACCGGCTTCTCGCCATTCCAGCTCAACTATGGTCAGCAACCCGACATAGGTCTTGATCAGTGTCGTGTGGTCCGAAATGCTTCGGCAGAAGATTTCGTCGCACATATGAAGCAGTCCCAGGACGAAGCTCATCTTGCTCTCAAGCACGCAGCGGCCGACATGAAGCGGTTCCACGACCGCCATGCGCGACCCCCTCACGAATACCAACCCGGGGATCTCGTCCTCCTTGAAGCGACCAATATTCGTTCCGACCGACCCTCACGCCAACTCGACGACAAGCGTTACGGCCCCTTTAAGGTCGTCACCAAAGTGGGTCCTGGCGCTTACAAGCTCCACCTCGACCGCTCCTGGAAGGGCATCCATCCCGTGTTCAACGAGTGCCTCCTGTGGCCGTACACACCGGGAGCTTTTGCTTCCCAACGTCATCCGCCGCCACCACCTCCGACCCTCGTCAATCAGACTGAAGAGCAAGAGATCGAGTCCATCTTGGACTCTCGCGAGCACCGTGGCCACATTGAATATCTCGTCCATTGGCGAGGTTTTCCCCGCGAAGAGCGCGAGTGGAAACGTGAAGCCGAATTGGCCAATGCGCGCGACGCTGTCGCTCAATTCCATCGACTACACCCTACTGCCATCCGACCTCAGCCTCGTATGCGCCTTCGCGCACATCAACACCTCCCCGATTCCATCTGTTCGTGCCCGATCTGTTGTGGCACACCCCTTCCCACCCCATCCGGACTCTTTCAGACCGACGATTTTATAGCCTTCCGCTCGGAGTAATCTCGTTTTCCCTCCTCCGCCTTCGAGGTGCCACCTTTGCATGCTGTCGTGGACGCCAGCCCTTAGAGGGGGGATAATGTTAGAATTCTATGTTAGGGTTCCTTTTCATATTCCACCTTCCTACGACACACTCTTTTTGCTCTTTACCAGATACATTCCTTTCGATCGTTATTCACATGATTCTTGTCCAGTAGTATATAAGGGGAGTCACTCTCGTCGAGCGCCCCCAGTTTTGGGATATTTTCTCGCTCACCAGAATCACAATCTCACTTTGTCCTCGTCTCTGCGTGGGATCCAACACCGTGACTAAAATCCCCTACTCGGCAGCAGTACTTCCGCAGCCTCAACCACAGCATCGCGTCGCCGGAGTGTGACAAAGACCGATACCAAGTACCCGAACCCGCATACCCGCAAGCATTGCTTGGAATATCACCCGTAAAATACGTTCCAGGGACCAGTTCTCAATGGGTTTATTGGCACCAAGCGAGACGGACAAGCGACAGCCTGTTCTTTCCGCGTGGTTCTGGCCCCAGTCTTGTCACTGCCTGGTCTCTGAGTACTTGAGTCTGGAGAGTACTTTAGCGCTATAACGCCTCTTCTTCGTCGATGAGTTATGCCTCGAGTTGTGGTAGTTGTCCCGCCACCAGCATTGTCCGAATCATGTCTAGATTCATTCACGAGACTCGGTCGAGTCTTGTGAGCGAAATTTGGTAGTCCCATTTTCGTTTATGCCAATACACTGCATGAAACGTCTTGCCCCTTCCGTTTCAGCAACATTCCGTCGGACTTTCAGCGGTTGAGACAATTTGGCCTGGACCAAATAAATGCGTATATATGTGAGCGGCTCGGAGTTCGGCGTTTTCCAACGGCTTGGTGTCTGCTGTCGAATGCGTCATGTATGTACACTCATTTCCGTGCCAGGTGTGCAGAGAAGCTGGGAATTCACGGTATACACTTGGTATACACCGGCACGGCAACATATCGCCTTGTCACCAGTACACCATCGCATCCGACAGCATTACCTTGCAGAAGATGGTGTCCCATCGTCTCCCGAACGAATCAAAAGCGGTGGTTGCCGGTGGCGCACCAACATCAGTTCTTCGATTCTTGTTATGCCATCGTCGTTTTATGAGTGGTATTTATTATTTCCGGGGGTTCGAGTCGGGATTGGCCGGCATGTAAGGTTCCTCGGGGGCTTCTTGAACAAAGAGGGAGGAAAATAACACTCGCGATGATATGAGATGGTCGCCGGAGATGCCAATTACCGAATCTGATTGGGAGGCTTCTCACTGTCACCACCGACAATAAATGTTCGGATGGAATGACGCCGGCTCGATTCTTGATAAGAAGAAGCATTACGGTAATGCGTATGGGTGGGACATCAAGCTCGCCGCCATCAGGTGCGTTAGATAACCGCCAGAGTAGGACGTCTCAATCCCAGAACTCCAAAGAACGCGGACAACTCACAAGGTTTCTCGAAGTCATGGATGATTCCGATACCACGCAGTCCGTAGGGCCCGAGATGATCTCATCTGATCTCATGCATACACCCTCTTGAGCTGCGTTTGGGGCAACAATTGGCCAGTACCTATACAATTTCCGACGAGTTTTTTCATCGGAAATAATGGACAGGTGTGAAATAATAAAACTAACCGATATAGATGGATTGACATACAGTATTGTCAGTCTGGTGGTGTACCACATTCGGTCCGGTTAACTCGGTGTACTCTGTACTGTTTGTTCATAACTATGGGGAAAGTCCTGGGGATGCGTATACCTGTAAAATGGGCTCGCGGACATTGCAAGGGCCGATAAGCCATTTAAAACGGGGAACCCGGCACTGTTGTTCAAAAGGTCATTACGATCTGTGATTAGTCGGACGAGGTACTGACGACTCGGAAGCCTGCATTTCAAAACTAAGTCACCACACGCAAGTCTGACATCAAGGTTACATGATTTAAGCCTTACCTTCCACGATCAAAGGCGTAAACCCGAAATCAAAGGGGATAATGGACAGGATAGACGAAGACTCTATTTTGCCTCATTTAGTTTCTGGTAAATAATCACTGTCAGACATTCGACAGGAACCTGCTGTTTCCCACACAAAAGACCCTTAGTAACCAGCCAAGTTCAGTTGCAATCCACTATTTGTAGTTAGTTTCTCAAAAGTCAGAGATGACTACAAACCATCCATCCCTGGGACCTTAAATCCCATTTGATCTCTCGCATCACCTTACTGAGCTGTATTCGGCGCAGCGCTCAGCAAGTATTTGCTCCATTTCCGATGAGTCACTTGATTGAAAATCTTACAGGCATCGCTGGATCAACGTGTCATCCGTTGGACTGGCGTAAATGTTCGGTGTGCGAGCCTCGGTCTCGTTGAATATCATCTCGGTGTGCTTTGCCATCCCAGTCGTACCACGTAGATTTGATGTCGGCCGCGTTGTACTTGACTCCTGGAATCAAGGACATTGCAAAGGACAAGAAGCCGTTGGAGAAGGAGGTGATAAAGTCAGCATTGTTAAATGTGGCGCCGTTACTCAACCTGTGATCGGTCAGACAGAAGCACTTTGAAGACGGATGACGTGGTACTGACGAAGTGCAATAGTAGGGGATGTCGTTGCTGTGCAGCACAGGTGGGATAGCAAATTCACATTCCATATCGGACATCGTAAGGATACCTCAAGGATACGCAAACGAACTCCAACTTACCTTCCATGATGTATAGGCGTAACCCCGAGATCGAAGGAGATGGTAGGTGGGACAGACGAAGATAGCTTGAGAGATCGGTGTCAGCACAATTATCACGATCGAAAGGACAATCGCTTTGGTTGACGTTCGTACCAAGGTTCCCGTACAATTCGGTGGCCAGCGTAGCTTGCCAGGGCTGTAAGCTGGGGAACACCCTGCTGACGTAGTCCAAGATAATCATGGTGAGTGAGTGGTCGACGAAATTGGGCCCTTCGTTTTTGTTCGTCACAGCAAGATGAGCTTCCTGGCGAGGTGTCGAACAAGAGTAAGGCTCTAACCTGCTTTATGAAGCACGACTGACCTCGAATGGTCAGCTGTATGGCGCTATATGCATCATCCACTACGACGGCTGTGGGTACCCTCTAAGCTTGAGAAAAAC
>JBBPQU010001185.1:0-10707 GCA_038092655.1 Boletus sensibilis
CGCGTCCACGGTTAGTTCAATCTCTAATAATACACCCTCGTTTTTTCTGACATTCTGCAGGGACTGGACCCAGCCCAGGTCGAAAACCGTAGACGTATCTGGTAAGGTTTCTTGACCGCATCCCGTTGTATGGGGTTTAACTATTTTTACAGGTCATATCTGTATCATGCCGATCGTTCTTATGCCCTTGTGCTTGGTCGACCTAATGCGATTCAAGATGATTATACATGCACTCTACCCCCTCTGAACGTCGATGACGATTTCTCTCCTACTACAATTCACAATCCACCCCCTCTGACGAGCCCCACGGGCATGACTTTTGTCATCCTTCGCCATCAACTAGCTTCGATCATCGGTCGAATGGTTCATCATTTCCATAAAGTTAACACCCCTAGTCACTACTCCGACGTCCTTGCCCTTGATGACGAACTCCTGAAATTTGTGTCCACCTTACCACCCCATTTTGCATTGGAGCCAGACACCTCCCTTGACGAGAACATGCAATTCTTACCCGTCCACCGGTTCCTGCTTACTACAGAGATCCTCTTCGTGAGGATTAGCTTGCATCGGCCGTACTTGCTCCGTAAGCTGAGCAGCGATCGCTACCTGCGGTCACGAATTGCATGTTTCGAGTCTGCCATCAAGGACTTCGAGGTTCGCAAGGCTTTTCGCGAGAAAATGCCCAAGGAGACTCGTGAGTCTCTCCATAACGCATACCGGGACTTTCAGACAGCGATGATCAGCGGCATATATCTCGTTCTGCACCCACGGGGGAAGGACGCAGGTATGATGCACACTATTTTGGACGAATTCCTAAAGGATCACGAGGGTGTCCGCGAAATGGATGAGACTACTCGTCGGGAGCTCAAAATCATCGAATTCCTGAAGGGTCGTGCTCTCCAGATTGTGGAAAGCATAGCGCAGAATGCAGATCAGGATTCACGTACAGTGATTGACTCCCAGCTGTCATCAATGGCGTCCACCACACCAACAATTCCGCATCATGGAAAGTCCCCGTTTCCTTCCATCCTGGCGACCACGTCGGGTTCTACATCACCTCACCTATATCCGGCTTCCCCCTTTATGCAATCTCCCGCTATACAACGTCTACAACAGAGTGTCTCCACGGACGGATCACTTAATTCGCCTGCGGGCACAAACAGCCCGAGTGGAGAAGAAGAATCCGTGGCTCAGTCATTACTGGATCATTGGTGTAGTACGTTCAATGATGGCACAGTCGACGGACCAACAGGTATGCCTGCACTCTCCTGGGGCGGGCCGGGCGGTGCAGACTTTAGTGGCTGGGTGGGCGCCAGTGCTAATGTGCCACCACCCGTTGACCCAAACCTAATACCGACGTCTGATGGTGATTGGAATTATTGGGAGAATCTTGTTAATCGAATCAAGACGGGACCTCCCTTGTAGGTGCCAGACAAACACATTTGTAACGAAGCACGCTTCTCGTTTCATCACTCGGTGGAGGTATTTACAGTATGAACTCTGCTCTGTTGTACGTATTAGCTATTCAACATCGCAGGAGTTTACTTCTCGAATGCGCCCCAAATTCCCTCTGGCTTATTCACATATCTCATTGTCGGTAAAGGTAACTCGGAGTCCTGGCGCTTGAATCTCTGAAAGATGACGCCGAACTTTGACATGAGCCCGCCTGGTGACCTGCTTCATGAAAAGTGCGGATGAGGGTGGTATCAGTCACTGTGACTCGCCGTGAGGGGTCCGAGGCAGTAAATAATTGTTCTATGTCTGGTGGCAGCTGCACCGTGATCATGAATGCCAGAATGATGCCGCATAGTAGTGGAAAAGAGCAAAGCCCAGATCTGGTTCGACGAGGCGGCGCCCTCAACCTGCCATGACCAAGGTTGACGAATATGGAATTGCCCGAGCTCATATCCTGATTTATCCGGTACCCTTCACTCCCACTGTCCATGCAGTCAATCAACCGGTTTTTGTACGGGCCAACTCCAGAAGAAAAGGTACGGATATGGCAAGGTAAACTACGTGCGGAGAGTCGACAGCTGGATAGAGAGATGAGACAGGTCAGCATCGTGGATTCCCACACATCGCGGTTACTCAGAATCCACGTCACAGCTCGACGCGGCTACCTACAAGGTGCAGTTGACGGTAAAGCAACTCGCAGCCAAGGGAGATGTCAAGTCTGCGCGAATACTTGCCAGGGAAGTTGTAAGAAGCCACAAGCAGAAAGACCGATTATCGGTCAGCAAGGCGCGCTTAGGTTCCATCGGGACACAGCTGACGCAGCAACTCGGTGAGCAGGATGTGCAAGGATTCAGAATCCAAACCTGAACCTCTTCTTAGCAATGTTGAAAGTCACCGGTTCGCTGCAGAAATCCACCGAGATCATGAAGCTCTCAAATTCGCTCGTCAAACTTCCGCAAATTAGTCGGGTCATGCGAGAGATGAGCATGGAGATGACAAAGGTGTGATACTTTCTGCATCAAAAATACAGGTGTTCAATCGACCGCTCAGGCAGGTATAATGGAAGATATGCTCGAAGATATGCTGGAGATGGATGAAGAGGAGGAGATAGAGGAAGAAGCGGACGCAGAAGTAGACAAAGTATTATTCGAGCTTACCAACGGCAAGCTCGGGCAAGCGGGCACTGTGGGGGTGGAATTACCAGTGAGTCCAGCGATATTCCCTGTTGTGGTTATCTGTTGACTTGAAGAACTCGAGTCGACGCAGGACCAGTCGGAGGAGGAGGAGATGGAGAAGACGATGGAGCAGTACCGGCAACAGCTGGATGGACTATTGAGTGGATAACGTTTCTGAATACATACCTTACGCATCAGCTGGGTGGATACTACCAGCGTCACTGTTCATTTCATGTATTATAGTGGTCCTGCTACCCCTCTCAATGTGTCTTCAGCAAGATACTAATTCTCTAGAAGTTAACTGATCCGACCTTGTCAGCGTAGATAGATTGACATGTGATGGTTTCCTAAAACGGGCACAGATATCTCGAAGGATATTCCACGTGGGCCAATCCGTGTATACCCGTGTGCCCGAGCTTGGATTTTTTTTGTTTGCAACATTTTTCTTCTTTTCTTCTTTTCCTCTTTCTCAGTCTTGAAAATGTTGGCCCATCGGTCCCTCACTGGTTTTGCGAAGAGGTATTCCCAGGTAGAGGTCAATTTTTCTGGCACAAGAAATGGCGTTCTTACGTTGTTCCTAGTCCTGCAGGCGGTATGCATCTGCAGCTCCAACCCCTGCGTTTTCTGGACAAAAGGGTAGTCATGTGAGCAACACACCATAGTTCCGTACATGTGACTTACTCTTACCCAGGGAAAATACACGGTGACTTTGATTCCGGGTGATGGTCAGTGATTGGGCACACAACCCCAGGGTGATGCATTGACGTCAGACCCAGGTATTGGTCCGGAAATTAGTGAATCGGTCAAGGCCATCTACTCTGCTGCCGACGTGGGTCTATATTACGTGCGTGCTCCCGATGTGCTCAGCGTGAAAACAGGTCCCCATCGATTGGGAAGAAGTCAGTGTCACGCCAGTATTAAAAGGTGGCAAAACTGTTATTCCGGACATCGCAATCAATTCGGTCAGGAAGAACACAGTTGCTCTGAAAGGTGTGTCCATTAGAAGTATCAGAGTTCCCAAAGACTAAATCTGTTCAAGGACCCCTGGCAACACCAAGTAAGCTTAACTTTGATGATGATTTGCGTACATAAATTCACTCCTTGCCAAGTTGGCAAGGGTCATGTCTCTCTAAACTTAACACTTCGCAGGACGTTCAATCTTTTTGCCAACGTTCGTCCGTGTATTTCGATCAAGGGCTTCAAGACACCTTACGATGATGTTAACACTGTTCTCATCCGTGAAAACACGGAGGGTGAATACTCGGGCATTGAACACGAGGTATGCTATTTGGTATTTAAGAGTCCTTCTCGTTTACGTGGAAATTTCAGATTGTTGATGGGGTTGTTCAATCCATCAAACTCATCACTTACGATGCGTCGGAACGCGTGGCTCGATACGCGTTCCACTACGCGCAAGCCAGTGGGAGAAAAAGGGTGACCGCGGTACACAAGGCTAACATCATGTAAGCCAAGACAAGAGCATGTTGAAATCACGTATTAATTTCGACAGGAAAATGTCGGATGGCATGTTCTTGTCAGCTTGCCGCCAAGTATCGAAAGATTTCCCGGATATCTCATACGATGAGGATTTGTTGGATCGAGTCTGCCTGCAGGTACGTTTTGGCGCATGGCTGATGGATGACAGTCGAGTAATCCCTCGAACAGATCGTGCAAAATCCCCTGCCATATTCGAACCGCGTCATGGTGATGCCCAACCTGTACGGTGATATTTTGTCGGATATGTGCGCAGGCCTGATCGGTGGTCTCGGTCTCACCCCTTCTGGTAACATTGGACGGGTATGCATATTTTATCCTTGAGCCATCAGCGTGTGCTAAACCTGCGAAGGATGCATCCATTTTTGAAGCTGTGCATGGCTCCGCCCCCGACATCGCAGGCATGTGCCGCATAATCCCCGTTGGATGTCGACTGACAAATCCATAGGAAAGGGATTAGCTAATCCAACGGCACTGTTGTTGTCTTCTTTGATGATGCTGAGGTACGTTAATGTTCCGGTACGGCAGGCTGCCTGGTTGATCCGACATGCCTCGTTGCAGACACATGAACCTGAACGAACATGCAGCGAAGATCGAGAAGGCGGCCCTCGATGTAAGTAACGGTTGCATTCTGTGCAACTTTTGGGACATTAACAGTGTCGATTCGCAGACGATCGCTGAGGGAAAGGCGATTACCGGGGACCTTGGTGGTAGAGCGACCACGAAGGAGTACACCGCCGCGATCATCGATAAGCTTACCGGTGCATGAAGCTTTCGTAGAGATAGATAGTCTGGAATGTACCGATGGCCGTGTGTCGATTATTCATTAAGTTCCAGCACGGATCCGGACCCGGAGTGGACCCAGCTGCGCGTACCGGTGTTGAGCGTGGGAAATATTGAGTAGGAAAATGAGAGGGCTAGCGCAGCTGCGACGTTCTTTACGACGACAACTAGTAAAACCTCATCCACGCCTGCACGCGGCATTCACCTCCATAATCCCCTCACAAGCCCTACAGGGCAAGCCTTCCAGCATACAACCACTTTCTTACTACCAGGTATGTCTCTTCCACCACCTTCTTTCGTTCTCATCGCCCACGTCGCCCTTCTCGCACTCTCAGATAACCCAAAAACATTCATATAACGCCAAGTTCCTGTAACGCTACGAACGAAATGACAGACGAATTGACACTCAACCAAGCCAACAAGGACGACACCAAAAAGTCGACCTCGGCCCCCAGTATCCCCCGTGGATCCAAGAGGACTCCTTCGAACGCCAGACCCTCTTCCGCTGCGGGGAATCTCCCAGGCGCCCCAAGGCCTTCTTCTAGGGGCGGGAACAAGAAGTCCACCACTCCTGCTGCAGGTGGTACAGAATCCGGTTCCGAATCTAGCAAGAAACCCACGGAGGCTAAGAAGTCCGACCTGCCTCGCAACAAGAGCCAGAGTGGTGGTGGTCAGCGTAATGGAAATCACCGCAACCGCCAGCCCTCATCTTCGCAGGCGAACCGGAGCAGTGCTGCCAAGGATCGGACTTCGATGGGTCAATCTTCTTCTCCTGCGCCTGCCTCTGCCTCGGAATCCAGTGATGCGTTGTCTTCACTCCAGCGTGTCATCGCTGATCTCAAGACTACTCCGACCCAAGTCTCTCCTCCCAATAACTCGCTCGCTGCTTCTATACACGCTCCGCAAGCACTGGGCTCTAACCTTCCTGCAAACGCACCTGTATTTTACCCCGGTGCTTCGGCCTTCCCTGCTTCAGCCTTGTCTGCTTCAGCCTTGTCAGATGCTGCCCGGCACCGCAAGGCTGCATCGCTTGGTGCATCCGCTCTCTCCGGAAATTTCAATTCGTTTTCACCTCACCTTGGTGCGATGATCGAAGATGTGGAGGATGGAACGGGCGTGTCCTTTGAAGACGGTGAAATTACTGAGAATTTCTTCCCTAATTCTGGGCATCAAGCCCGGTCTCAGTCTCAAAGTTTCATGGCTCCCCGTTTTGCCGCCTTGGCCGCCCAGCAAGAACACGATGTTCTTGGTCCTACCGGGCGTCCCCAGCTTGCCCCGAACTTCATGTTTGGTGCTCGCCGACGCACGAGTTCTAACGGGCCCATGGGTCCGCTGAACGAAGAAGATGTTGGATTCCAATTCCCACAGCAGCAGAATCCACCGTCTGAAGGTGTCGTCCACGACCAGAACTACAGGAGGGCAGATAACGACATCACTGGTATTATGGCCGAGCAGGTATGCGTAATATGTTCCGCCGTCCTTGTCTTGACTCATCTGTTCTAGATTGCTATTCAAAGCCAGATAGAGGCCCTTCAACAACAGCAACAAGCGCTTTACCAACAACAGTTAGCCTCTAACCAGGTTCTTTCTCTCCAAACTCCTGGTCTCGCACCCAATAGGCATAGACGCGTCCAAAGTACCCTGCCCGTAAGCATTACAGGGAACAACGGCGTCACCGGTTTCACCCCTCCAATGGGCCAGTTTAGCTCTATGGCCAATCTAGGCATTAGTCCTGACTCACAGCCAGCTGGTTTACCTCGTGGCCACGGAAGGAGACACAGTGTCAATGTCGTCAACAAATCTTCTCACAGCAACGTTGGTTCTGTGAGTTTCCCTTACAGTGGCCAGGACGGCTTTGAGGATGGTTTCATTTCACCCCTCGGAAACCACTCTCGCACGACATCCCGAGCCGACTCTAGTTGGAGAATTAGTGTGTATCAACTTCTCCTGAATTACATGTCGATGACCTATCTGATATAGACGGTGGCGTGATGCAAGGCAACAACGTATTTGCTGCTGATCTCGCACAAGCGCAGGCTCAGCTACAAAGTTTGCAACAGTTTCGTGCTGCCGCTGGTGGTCATCACCACAAGATGCCTTCATTTTCTTTCCCGAACATGCTACCGAACATGATGGCCGCTAACATGATGGGCTTGGGCATGGGGGGTGTGAGCCTGTTGCAGCAGCAGCAGCAGCAACAGCAACAACAGTTTCAGTCTCAATTGCAACAACAGTCCAGTCAGCCACAACGCAAATCTCTTTTCGCTCCTTATCTTCCTCAAGCCTCTCTCCCGCCTCTCTTGGCCGCAGGAAAGCTAGTTGTGGGTATCCTTCGCGTTAACAAGCGCAACAGGTCGGATGCGTATGTTGCCACCGAGGTCCTGGATGCCGATATCTACATTTGCGGTTCCAAAGATCGTAACCGTGCTCTGGAGGGCGATATTGTTGCTGTCGAGCTCCTTGATGTTGATGAAGTGTGGGGGACTAAGAAGGAGAAGGAAGAGAAGAAGCGCAAGAAGGAAGAGAACTCTGCCTACGACTTGAAGACCAGTGCAGGTCGCAAGGATGACAAGAAGAAGGATGACGTTGAAGTTGAAGGCCAGGGATTGATGTTGTTCGAGGATGAAGAGTATGATAAGTTTCACGATGTAATCTTATATCACACTAACATTTGTCCTCAGGGTCACAGACGAAGTCAAGCCGCAGTTTGCTGGACATGTTGTGGCAGTCGTCGAACGCATGCCTGGACAGCTCTTTTCTGGAACACTTGGTCTTCTCCGTCCATCTTCTGCGGCTACCAAAGAGAAGCAGGAGGCCGAACGCCGAGAACGGGAGGGTGACCGTGGGGATGAACCACGGCGCGGACCGATTGAACGTCCCAAGATCGTTTGGTTCAAGCCGACTGACAAGCGCGTACCTCTGATTGCCATCCCCACTGAACAAGCACCCGCAGATTTCGTTCAGAATCCTGAGGCCTATGCTAATAGGTTGTTCGTTGCTTGTATCAAGCGTCACGTGCGTCCTCGAGATCTCAACTCATTCTTTTGCTGACCTTCTAGGGTGTAGCCCATCTCTTCTCTCCATCCTTTTGGTACCCTGGCTGAGGAGCTTGGTCCTATCGGGGATATCGAAGTTGAGACCAGCGCTTTGTTGAAAGATTGCAACTTCCCTACCGAAGAATTTTCCGAGAGTGTGCTCAAGTGCATCCCTCCCACTCCTTGGACGTACGTCGTTCATTCATTGCCGTGGATTTTCCGTTCATTTCGTACGCCAGTGTTCCAGAGAGGGAGTACGAAATCCGCAAGGACTTGCGCCAGGAACGGATTTTCACCATCGACCCGGATGCGGCTAAAGACTTAGATGATGCCTTGTCCATCAAGGTGAATGATGATGGTACTTACGAGGTCGGCGTCCACATTTCAGACGTATCCTTCTTCGTAAAACCCAATACTGCGCTTGATCGCGATGCTCGCAAGCGAGCTACAAGCGTGTACCTCGTTCAAAGAGCAGTGCCGATGTTGCCCCCGCCGCTGAGCGAGGAAGTCTGCAGCCTTGTTCCCGGCGTTGAACGTCTCGCTTTCTCCGCTGTCTTTACAATGACAACAGAAGGGAAGGTGGTCAATAAGTGGTTTGGAAAGACGATTATCAAGTGAGTTGTACTAAGTCTGTTTATGCTAATATGCTAAGACTGCGCGAAAGATCTGCAGCGAAACTGTCCTACGCTGACGCAAAGAAAGCAATTGATGGACAGCCATTAAGTGAGCTCTATGTGTTACCGGAACATAGTGTATCTGCGATCGAAGATGATGTGAGGGCACTGTACGGCATCGCGAGCCAACTTCGTGCCAAACGTCTTCAAGACGGTGCCCTGACTCTCTCCTCTTCACGCCTATCGTTCACGTTGGACGGGAACGGCCTTCCCGCGGATTGTGCACAAGGCGACAGCAATGATGCCAACGATTTGGTCGAAGAGGTATGCATCATCTGAACTGCAGTATCACTGAGGCTTAAGCTAGGATCCCAGTTCATGCTCTTGACCAACATTGCCATTGCTCAGCGTATTGCCGTTCACCTCCCTGAACAAGCACTCCTCCGTAGGCACGACTCCCCTATTGAAAGGCGTCTGGTACTTCCGTTGCGTTCGATATGCTCTTCTTTGTGTTGACATTGCTTTGTAGAACGTCTTCTCCGAGCGCGCCAAGCGTCTGGGTGTGGAGGTAGACACGTCAGCCCCGGGAGCTATGATGAAATCCTTTGAGACAATCGCCAATCCCACTGCTCGGATGGTGCTCGAGCTACTGTCCTTCAAAGCCACCCAACGTGCCAAGTATTTCTGTGCCGGAATGTTGGATATCGCCAAGTATGGTCATTATGCCCTTAACGTCCCTCTCTATACACACTTCACTTCCCCTATTCGGCGTTACGCTGACATCCTGGTGCACCGCCAACTCGAATCTGTTCTCCAAGGTGGAAGTGAGTAGAAAGACCCAATTATTGTGGTAGAAACTAATTCTGTATCTATAGGCGACCCAAAGTTTACCATGGATAGAGATGCTGTCGCGAAGATCGCTCAGCAATGTAACATGTACGCACCTGCATCATCTATATTCAACTACTTGCTGAATGTCTTATAGTAAACGAGATTCCGCGAAATTGGCACAAGAGCAGTCCATCCACCTCTTCCTCTGCGTCTTCATCTCGGACTTGACCCACCGTTACGGACCGGTTATCCGGCAGGCCAAGGTTGTCAATGTGCTTGATGCTGCCTTCGACGTACTGGTTCCCGAGTTTGGTATTGAAAAGAGAGTTCACGTGGACCAGATGCCAATCGATGTGAGTCTGGTGGTTCAGCGATCCTTCCGGCCACTAATTACCCATTTAGAATCACGTGTATGACGAACACACTCATACCCTTCAGATCTATTGGTCCAGCAAGGACGTCATCACTTGGCTTGCGGAAAATAGCGATGACGAACACTTGAAGAAGGTCAAGCAGAATGCTGAAGCACACGCTGCTAAGATGGAAGTGGCATCACGCTCCTTGCACGATGAGAAGGCCCTTTTCGATGAAGATGACGCTGAAGAAGACGAGATAGTGCTTGGCAGAGACAGCGAGATTGTTCAAGAGACAGAGACATCCAAGCAACGCCTCCTTTCTGCTGCCAAGGTCGAACCAATGTTCGAAGGTTTGAGGACGACCTTATCTGGTCACAAGATCCAGGATATCAAGGAGCTGATGACAGTCCCGGTATGTAAGCATGTCTTTCCTTGAAGACGTTATTGACGTAGTCTGCTAGGTGATTGTGACGGCCGACCTGACCAAGAGTCCCCCTGTCATCAAAGTGTACAGTGTTAACCCCTACGCTGAACTGAAGAGTGAACTGAAGAAATAAGTTACCCAACAAACCACCCTCCGATCCCTTTCGCCTTTTGAAGCGTATCTGTTGTACGATAGTGTTGATATTCCGCATGCTTTCGTTTTCCTTCCCTCTCCTTGATACTGACTCATGACCTGTTCATGCGCCGGTTCTGTACGGGTATATGAGATGTTTACATGTCGCTCGATTCCCTTGAGCTATTTTTTCGATCAGTTTGCAACGTGCATCTGTCCTGTCCTAGGTTCCCATGTAGTAGTTTACTTTCAACAGAGGATTTTATCATAACATTGGGGTATCAGCGTAGGGAATCTGAAGAATAGGATGCCGGCTAAAAAGACAGTGCAAGTTACTTACTTCATGAGGACTAACATTGTATTATACATGTTGGATGCGGGAAGACGTGCCACTGATCGTTAATGCTA
>JBBPQU010001186.1:0-10702 GCA_038092655.1 Boletus sensibilis
CACCGACAACCATGTTGCATTGCTACCCCACAAGACGCAAGGGACCCGCGATCAGGAACAATGTCCATGCCATCTTGTCGGATCATCGGAACCAACAAAGTCCATTTAAAACACCCTGTTTACAGCCTGCTACGTGTCTCGGCGCCGATCTGCAGACGGTGGTTCAAACTAGTCAAACTAGACGGCAACTCGACCTTGGTATCTGGGTCAGGTGCCGATCCACATGACCTTCAACAGAGACCTGCCTGGCATGCGCAAGGAAGGACATATAGAGACCTAACCCCTAACTCGGGCAAGGCAATATGACGCTTCTGTCTCTGAGTGGAATGGAGCACAAGTTCAGAGAAAGCTAGGTCCAGAGTAACTAACCAAAATGGATGGACGTCTCCATGTGCGTCTTGAGCATTCATCAGCAGCCATGTGAGGCCGTGTTCCAAGTGGGGTAAACTTGAATTTCGTTTCGCGTCGAGAGGGCTGCACAGATTCCCACGCGAATGTGATTTACAGCCAATGAAATTTAGCCGGTCTGGTGACTTTGGTCACCAGACCATCCCACAGCTTCCAAGGGTCCTTCTGCGCGTCTTTGTTACAAGAATCCTTCCAAGACGATGATTACCCACTGGTGCACCTCCCGTTAGCCTGATCTAAAACTTGAGTGTTCCCTTGCAGGTCATCCGCACCATCCTGCTCCATATTTGGGCTTGATATAGTACTGGATCTTAGCAACGGAGTCTGATGCCTTTCTTCTATGACTCCCTCATTCACTCTGTTTGGCCACTTCGACGACGCGTTGATCGCTGGTTTCCGGAAATCCCGATCTTACACCGTGACTGCAGCCAGGTATCGCTCTAATGTCGCATGTCAGTACCTTGAGTTTTTCCAACTCAGGTATCAAAGCTGTCCTGCCCACATTTAGTGTCATAACTCGCTGTTTTTCAGGATTGGAATGGACTCTCACCAACCTAAGGAGGGACTGTGCTAGATCATTGGAGAGCTGCACAGCATGACAACAGGGGATGTCACCATCGACGCTCATCTGAAGTGTCTGACAACTACTATAAGTAAACAAGTGTGCACTCTCAGAGGGAGTGGGGTTTGATCGCGAACGTCGATTGCAGAAGTGCTTTTGCGCTTCTGGAGAGGACTCCATAGAACGAGGAAAACCTTTTGTCTGCCACCAAAATTTCACGCGGACATTGTAACTTCCTGTCGAAATGAAGGATTTATCTTTAATCTTTTCATGATCTTTCCTTGGATATCAACTCGACTTTTGACGGTGCGAGGAAAAGGCTAAAATGGAGGATTGTCTGCTAACCAGCATCTTTCATACTAAGACAATAATCTCACCATGTTTCCATACAATGGGTTACCATGCCCTACAGCTCACTGACAGAGAGAGCTCAAACCTCATCAAACGTAGGATATCTCTGTCGGAGTCTGACTCCATATATTGATAGGTGGAGGTTGGGTGGGGGCGAGCTTTGTTATATCAGAGATATTGTTGGTGCTACTCAATCTCGATTTATTCCCATTACAATAAAACATGAGTTAATCCATAATCAAGCGTACCTTCAAGCTTCATGCATGCATGGCTCAGCGCTCAGCGCTCAGCATGAGTGAGCATGTGATATTGATAGATTACTTTTGAAACACTGACAGCTGTCAGGGCCATCCAAGCCATGTGATATGTGATATATGATGGCTGACTCACCCTGTGAGCGCTTGAGCAATGGGGGAAAGAACCCAGGAGTGTCAGTGGACCACTCTAGTCCTATTATAAGTACTAGCTGGTGCACAACTCGGAATATCCGTTTGTGCCCGGCAAATCGCATGGTGCGACGTGCGTTTGACGTGTGCAATCCTCGAAGCTTGCTTGACAAAAGCTTCGACGATCATCCAACTCAATCACTTTCCTCGTATGTGTGTCGCTTCACAGTAGATGGTTGGAAGAAGGAACGTCTATCTTCCTTCGACTCTTTGGTCAGCCTACGGGAGACCATGGACGGTTGAACGCTGTAAAGAATGGCAACGACGACGCCCACTGCGTCGGCGGTAGTACGGTGGACCACCCTCGGAGTGTGTACTGTTATCGGACTCAGCCCCAGGGTCTGAGAAAAACGGAATTGGCTTCCAGAGCGGCCATTCTGCCACAGGTATCTCGGGTTGACATTTCTTAGCCGCCGATCGTTATTACTGTGGGCAGGTTGTGACACCAGTTGACGCTACTTTAACTGCTTCTCCAGCACTTGCTTGCTGTGTGCTCCTCTATCACCGACCATGCACCATTGCCTCCTTATCCCTGAACTCACACTCTACATCATCCACCTTCTCGCGGATGACCGTCCGGCCTGGCATGACAGTCATTACCTCAGGAATTCCAGGGACGTCGCGAAACTTGCGCGGACGTGCAAAGCACTCGCAGAGCCTGCTCTTGACGTCCTCTGGGGAACGCAACATTCGCTTGCCCCCCTCGTCATGTGCTTGCCCTCCGACGTTTGGGAGCTAACCAAACGAGGGAAGACTATCGTGAGTCGCGCTCCTTGCCCATGCCCTCTGCTGCGCGTTGACGACCACGCTCGTTCCTTTGGATCCACCCGTCTAGACTCTCAAGAGAGACCCCACGCCTCCGGACTGGTCCTCTGTCAAGAAATACGCTCAACGCATCCGGTCCATTTCTCAACCTGCATCGTTTTCCCTTCCTAGACTCGACGATGCAGCCCTGGCTACCCTCATCACACCGTCGAATTTTGGCGCATTGTTTCCCTCTCTCCGCGCCCTTGACTACTCCGTCATTTCGGTCGCTGCACCAATGATACATCTGTTGACGAAAATCTTATCAACTGAGCGACACTTGGAGTCAATGACAAGTCTAAGCGTCATATGTCCGAGGGCTTCGCAGCGAGAGGAAGTCTACAACCTCTTCCAGGCCATACGAGCCAAAGCAACCGGACTAGAAATTCTTAGAATCGAATCCTTCACATCTGCGTCATCAAGTTCATCCCTGGCAGTGAAGCTTCTGGAAGGGGAGTTCAGGTTTTTGCGGAAGCTGGACCTGAGCTGGACGATTCATGTCTCGGTCGAGTGTTTTACGTGTCTCGTCGGGATGGAGTACCTGCAGGAGATGAGTTTCTGTGTGCGTCGCGATATCGGCCTTGATTTCTTGGTAAACTGCTGTTCTTCTGCCGAAACCGAAGGTCCCAGTAGAGTGACTAGCAAACGGACATTTCCCGCCTTGAAGTCTCTCAAAGTGATGGCATATTCGCTCGACCAATGTACAGCTCTCATCTCGCTCGTCACATCCCCTTTCCTTGATACCATCACCTTCTCGTATGACGTACAAGCCCCAAGTGCGCTTATCGAGGCGTTCTTCCGCCAAGTACAGAAGACGTGCCAGGATGCAGTGACGACATCCATATCCACAGCGCTATCCCCGCCTTGCACCATCTCTCTCACGCTCAAGCACAACCTCGGTCCATTCTCAAGCGCCACGTCTCCCTTCCTCATCCACCCCTCCCAAACGCTCTCCCCCCTCCTCGCTCTTCGACACCTTCGCACCCTCAGACTCCTTCATCTCGGCACGATTGCCATCGACGATGGATTCTTGCGAGAGGCCGCGAATGCGTGGGGCGCACATCTCCAAGAGCTCGAAGAGTGTGGGATACCGTGGGTGGGTGTGGAGGAGTCGAAGGATCTACCGGGATTCGTGGCGGCGACGCTCGACGGCGTCGGCGCGTTCGTGAGGCGGTGTTCGCGGCTGGAAAGGCTGAGAGTAGCCTTTGATGGGAGGGCCGTGCCGAGGCTCGAGGGGCACCCTGACGAACACCAGGAGACCCAAAGTAGGCAGGAGAGGGAGCAGGAAGATGACATGTGCGACGTTGATTCCTGTCCAGAGAGCGGACGGCAGCGGAGTGTTCCGTTTTCATCATCTGCACTCCAGGTTCTCAATGTCCGTGATTCTCCGATCGAGGACCCAGAAGGCGTCGCCAAGTTTTTAAAGCGTGTCGCGCCTGCATTGCGTGTGATCTGTGTGGAGGGGTCTTTGGATATGTGGAGGAAATGGAGAGAGGTGGAAGACCGGATGAAGTTGACCGGGACGTGTTAAGGTGTTCGTGCAGCGGTCCCATTTAAAGAGTTAGAGGGAAGATGGAGGCCCAGCGTTAGTCGGAGTGATCTAGCTTACACTTACATGTATTATTATAATAACTTAGTTATGTATGTGTACTTGGTTAGCCGCCCGCGATATGCGGATGGGCAGTTTAGGGATTCGCCGATACCATAGCATGCTTGCCTTGCGACGTTTTCGATCTTCAGACCAACACTCCTCGGAGCCATGAACGTCTTGAACGCATCCACTGAGGGTGTGATCACAGGTCTGCATCTATGCATCGTAGGAGTGAAGCATGTTATTGTCTCGACCTTTCAAGTAATTGATCAAAAGTCTCGGAGTCCAAAACCGATCAGTCAATCGTGGGCGCCTTCGAGGAGCTCCGAGCTCACGAGAGGATGCACGAAGTCACCAAGCGCCGCCATCATCGACTCCACTCCCGATGGAAGACTTTTGGGAGCTGCTGTTCAAAATCTTGTTTACCGTTAGCGGTCAGACCAGGAACAGGTAGTAAGGGTAGTTGAAGGTTGGCGTGGACGAGGTCTGAACCAGGCGGTTGTCGAGACTCGTTTCTTGACTCGTCACGATCTGATTGTCGTGATGGAGGTGGTGTCCTTTGGGGAGACGCAGGGGCGGATGAAGATACCCAAGGTGTTTTCGATCGAGTGAACCGAGGGAGATAGATGGCAGGGTCGTCGAAAAGTACATCAAGACCAGTGCTTTCTCCCTCTTCAAGTAGTGGAAGATACATCGCGGATAGTTTTTGTGAATGGATTTTCCATTCGTCTCCCGCGTCATCCGGTACGGTCCGCTGTAACAACTTCAGATTGAAGATCCTTTGTATTCTCAGACCTGATAAAGGTGCTCTGAGCTAGGAACTTATCGCGGTTTCCCGCAGACAAGGAGGGTTGTTCCTTCGTGGCAAGACGCGTTACTGAGAAAAGGTGAAAAATGAGACGTGTTCGAGAAACACTTCTATGCGAAGCATACCTGTCGACTCAATACTGTCTCCGGGCTCGATTCTACCCATGTTGGGGCGCACAACGTACAGCTTATAGTTGCCTCAATCACCCCATGTTGGATCCAAAGAGAGATATACGGACCTTTGGTGCGGTGGTTTTGATTTTGCAGGCAACCGGGGTCGCGTTTTCATTTGTGATGGTCAAAGTCCTTTCGATGGGTTGAGTGAATGGTCCTAAATGAACATGAGTGGATTCATCGTAGTTTGAAACAGAATGACCGACCACGAAAGCGTAGCTTCTCACAGGGAACGAGATGGACGGACTCATCTAGAGGGGTTAAAGAGAACAGGTTCCTAGTGGAGGATGGGAAGCAGTGGTTGCGGGATTGAAGACCCACCTTAACCTCGATCAATCACTTACTTCCGTGGGGGAAGCCACTCTGTCCCGGACCCTACTTGACAAGCTGGAATGCACACATCAGAGACAGGGATATGCAAGCGCCCAACTGTCAAGAAATTCTGGGCTGTTCACCTTACGAAAGGTCGCTACACCATGCCCTAATCAACGCCACACCTGTGGGGGCGAGCGGTTCACGGTCGGGTGACAATGCTTGCTGATGAACGTTTTGCGCGTATGCAATCCTCGATTCTGATGACGGTGGCTTGAACGTTTGCTACACTGCTGAGCAAGTGCCAGCCCAACCCCGGAATGGTGCTTGTTTCTGGGCGCTCGCTCGGAGTGAACCTGAGTCAGGGTAGATCTCAGGAACGGTCGGGACCCGAGGTTGAAGTCAGCATAAATAGAGTAAGCATCTGGATGAACTTTAGCTAGAACCCACTCGTTCTGCAAGATCGATCCTGCCATCATTTCGGAACCAGCTTGTAGATAACCGCGAATCCGTGCCATTTGTATGTGGTGGGTGAAAGATGACATCCGATGAAGGCACGCATTCAGTAGGCCCACCCGGAGTGGGTGTCAGAATCATCCGACTGACTGACGTTTGAATGCGCAAAGATGTTCCCAAGCAAGCATACACGCAAGACCACGACACTGCAGTTCGCTCAGTGGCGTTTCTACCAGACGTCAAATGCAGAAGTATCATGCATGGCTTTTCCGATGGGACGATTCAACTTTCAAGCTCAAGAGCGGATGGCCGTACGATAAAAGCGAAGGCAGATGGGCCGGTGTGGGTTGTGCAGTTTCCAACGATTCGAGGTGGATTGTGAGCGGAGGAAAAGATGGCAAGGCCACCATCTGGGACTCGAACTTAAAGGTAAAACAAAAACTGCAATCCGGGCCGAAAATTACAGCATTGAACGTGTCGCCAGACTCGGCGACTGTGGCAACTTGCAAGTGGAGCAAAGGACGGCGAGGTCAGCATCTGGAACATCGCGTCGGGCAAGCGCCGTCCCCTGGCAGCGCATCTTGGTCAAGAGAGATGCGTCCAATTTTCACCACAGGGCGACCGCATTGGTACGGTGGCCAACTCTGATTCAGATCAGTCTTGGAATCCGCTTCTGGAGCAGCCAGACGCCGGGCGATCTTCTTCTCGACACAGAATACAACCCTCGCGCGCTCGTTTGGTTGAGTGACGAGCAAATCCTGGCTGCTTCAGAGGGGTGTACTCAGTGTCTTGATGCCTCTACTGGCTCAACGCTTGCAAAATATCCAGAGGGCATCACTCAACTCGCAATCTCACGGCCGCACAATGGTAGCAGGTCTCAACAAACGAGACGTGCGCTTCTGGGACGCAGACGCGCTCGGCTGGGGTCCCCCCATCATCAAACCTGACTACGAGCCATGTTCCATCGCTCTCTTCTTCTATGTTCTCGTAGCCAGGGGAGATGGCCACTCCTCGGTCTGGAACCTGAGAGATTCCGACCTGTTCGTTGATCCCATTCAGGGACTCATCGACAACGCGGTGAATGCTCTTGCACAGATGGTGATGTCTCCATGGGCTAATCTGGTCGCCCCATTTTGGAACCTAGGACCCGGTCGTAAGCTTTGCTTACCATCCGAATGGACTTCCGCTGAGACTTCCGATGCTTCACAGATGTGCGAGAGAGTCCTCACCGAGATGATTGCATTGGGCAAGCTCCAAGTACTCTGTGAAATCAGCACAACATACTTCACCCGTTCCATCGTTCGATCACGCATGGAAAAGTGGGAAGATACTCTCCACGACGCCGAAATGGTGACTTTTCATGTTTTCATTATTCATTTAGGCGTGCTCAGTGTGTGTGATCCAAAGGCAATCAAGTCAAAACGTTCAACAGAGGGGTACATCGCTAAGAGCGCTGTTCTCTGTTATCAGGGAAACTATGAAGGTGCGATGCAGGCATTCGATCTCGCGTTTCGTCGGGTAGGCGCAGAGGACGTGAGCTTTCTGTTACTCGTCAAGGTACGTACGGTTCTTCCCGATCTTCATCTCAATGAAACACGTTGTTCCATCAAGGCTGTCCTCGTGTTCCTCGCTGGGTTACGCAACCCCGCTGTTTCCCGAGTAGAAGACCTGAGAAAGCTTGAACCTGATGAACCATTGCATCATCTCGTCTTGGTGGGTCGTTTTAGTGGCGGGCTGTCGCGCCGATATAACTAACATCCTTTTCAGGCACATATGCTTGTTCTTCTTGCGGAAGCTGCGGTGGATTACGGTGACCATGATCACGCAATAGATCTTCTAACACGAACCGGAGATCCTGGGCCCTTTCGTGAAGATTTGCGTCGGAAGGATCTGGCGATGGTACGTCACATCCACAGTTATCATGATGTTGTCGTGTATGTCGAATGGCCTTGGAAGATCACAGGATGGAAGCTTAGCCGAGTGAGAACCATGATCTATCGGCAAAAATGCGAAGTCTTGCTCGCTGCCGGCCATACAAAGGATGTGACGGATTCTTTCCACACAATGATGAACATGCTCGAGAAGGAAATGGAGTCTATAGATGAGATCGAGTGGGTTGCTAGTGAGGATTCCATAATTGGTTCATGGCCCTCTGTGCCCCCTGACATTGAATATCAGACTTCAAAGCGCATGTCTCAAGACATTAGAGCAACGTGGAGATGTCGCCATGGGCTCTGCTTCGTACGAAGATGCTGTTGTCCATTACACTACAGCCTTGACCCTCCATCCTTTATCAACAGATCTTTTAACCAAGCAAAGCAAAGCACGAGCTGGGATTGGATCATGGGAAGATTCGTTGGAGGATGCCGATGCGGTACGTGTACCCTGATTTACACCGGAGCAAATAGTCAATGCGATCCCAGGCGATCAAACTCAACCCGTCGTCTCCATGTGGCTTCGAAAGAAAGCATACAGCACTCCTTGGCGCTCGCCGTTACGTGAAGCAATCGATGCGTGTAATGATATACTTCTGAAGCTTGAATAATTTCCTGATCCTGTTACTCGGGGTAAATAATTTTCTGATCTCACATGAAAGCATCGTCTGAGGTTTCCGCCTTTTGCAGAATTGCGTAACCACTACGTGAGCCCATCACAGACGATGGCCGCTATTCGCAGCTCTGTCGAGCAGACTTAGCGGGACGCTCCACTCGTCCTTATTAACACAGAGACTGGTCGTCTTTGTGACGAGCACGAGCGTATGTATGAATTCGAAGCTGATCCAACATTCAAGGAGCTCGTTTCGTCCATGATGACAAGACTCGACAACTCTCGCATAGGCAGACCGTTCAAGAACACTTCCGATACGCCCCGTTTTCCCATACCTGGGAACGAGCCGAACCACTGTTCCACAATGTCCTTCATGAATCAGTACATAAACTGGCAGCATCACCCACAGTCTTGAAGTTGGTGATGTTCTGTACGACGGTGCGGGAAGCTGGGTTGCACTGGGCGTGGTGTGACACGTGTTGTATCAACAAAACAGACGGTCCTGTGCTTCAAGAATCCCTGACCTCGATGTTTCAGTGGTATCACGAATCGTCCCTCACGATCGTACACATCAAGGGTGTACTATTAGACTCGGAGCTGGGTGTTCTCGAGAGGTGTCTTTGGAACACCCGTGCACGGACGTTGCAAGAGTTCTTTGCATCCCGGGTCATCCGTTTCTACACCGGGGATTGGCGGCTGCAAATGGTGTTGATGCACAAGTTCTGCTCTCTCTCCGACCTGGATCAGAGAATGTATGGCAGAAATACCGTCTTGCCGCGACATGCGTCGCTACGAAACAAGAGGATATAGCCTACTCGCTCTTCGGTATATTCGATGTCTCTATCTCTGTCACGTATGGCGAGGGACAACAACGCGCTCTGGGTCGCCTCTTACAAGAGGTCGGTCTGCGGATGTCACCATTCTAGCCTGGACAGGGAAGGCATCCGACTATAGCTGTCTTCCTGCGGAGATCGGTATATATCGCGAGCCAGTGTCACCCTATGTTCCGTCGCTAATTGATGATGGCAAGATGGACGCATTGGTCGCGGAACTACGGACATCCTCGGGACATCTCGACTCAGCTGTGATGCTATACGATCGAGTCGTCCAGCCGCCGCTTAAGCTTATCTTGCATCATGTTTCCTCTGAGCGCTCTATTGGTCCCGAGCGGTGATTCTCAGCGTGTTTGTCGCACCATGGCATCCGGACTTGGCAATGTCGAGATCAAGACGACGGAGGACTTAACTAGCCTGAACAGTCTGGTTCTCGTGCATCCGTGGCTCCAGTGCCTTCTTGATCCTGCCCTTCCTTTTGAGGATTTGATTGTGGACGATGACGCCGAAGCCTTCACCCCACTTGATGGGGATGGCGGCGAAGGCGATTTCGATGCTCTGTTCACCGATGTGCTCTCTCCCTCCTCCCCCTCATCACCACACACTGTATCCCCTCAACACCATTCCTCACAACTCGACAAGCTTACCACAGCGTTCCAGATTTTCGCGCGTCTCAGACAGCCTTTCGGCGCGCTATTTCTCGTTCCTCTATCCTACAATGAATAAAAACGTGTTGTATCTGATAATCCTATCGTCGTGCAACTACTTGGCAAGGATGTTTCACCGCACTATCTCGCACAGAAGATACGGACGCTAGATATCCTGTAGTTGCCGTCCAGTCTTGGGAGTTCGTTTGTTTTGTTTCTGGATCTCTTGCTCCTTCCATCTCAGACTCGGCCATCCATGTTCTCGTATTTCGCATTGCTTTCTGTAATATATATATATATCATCTTGTTGTAGTGCTCCCCGTACTGGGCCCAGGGTAGTGCCGAGATGACCACAGCCACCGGGTCGGACAGGTCTAGCAACGACTGCGGCGCGGTCACTCGAGCTCAGGTCTCAAATCCACAGCAGCTAGGTCGTTGCTGAGACTTACTGCGCTCTAGCAACGCCAACGACTTAAATCGCAGCTGGAAGGTGCGTAAGTTGTGTAACGATCTCTCAAATCATGCACTCACTCCAACTGGAATCCGGCGACGCGGAACAGATCAATAATCCGTGGAGTTCACGTTCGAACGACGAAGATTCATCGCCGTCGGCAGCGACAGCGAGAAACCGCCAACGAGGCGACACAGTTTCCGTATTTCGTGACGACGCCCTTGTTTCGTCTGTGTTCACGACTTGGCGAGACCGTGATATGATCCTTTCTCCTTCGCCCCCACCTCAATCCGCCCAACCAACACACGAGCAG
>JBBPQU010001187.1:0-10692 GCA_038092655.1 Boletus sensibilis
CTCTACTGGAGTGTATGCAACACGCGTGTACACATCCCAAGACACGCTGTTTGTCACCATCCTGCGATGATACTTTGCCTCCCTTCACGATCGAGGAGAGAATAAGAGCATCGACGGGCCCGTCCCCAGCTCGCCCTCCTCGGACTCGGCTTGCAGCGCCATCATTGGTGTGAATCCTCGGGAACGCATTTGAGAAACAGCCTGCCGTGTTCGATACCACTATCCACAGACAACAGGGGTCCAGGTTAAAAAAAACTCGTTTTCGTTCCTCGCTCTCTCGATGTCTATCCACGAGGTTCGCACCATTGCCTCACTATAAACAGAGTAGGTGACGCGTTAATGTACTAATGGTCTCTATAACCATTCACTAAGCACTTTATCGACACACCTCACTGTACAGTCTAAGGCACTTGCCCCGTCGGCCATCGCGTGTCACGTTCTGAGCCTTGTCAAGCAATTTCTGGTCATGGCCTCCTCGTCCGCTACCAAAACTCCCTACGCCAGTACAGAGGATGAGATGGACGAGCTTCGGCAGGAACCGGACGAAAGCAAGGGCCAGCAAGTCTTGCGCTATCTGAGGACGGTCGTCGCATGCTACATCGTAGTATTTCATCTCTCCAGAGACGCGACGCTTCCCAAACTCTTGAAAAACGTCGAAATCGGCCTCGTAGGGGCTACCCACCTCGCTCTTCGTGCTACGTCTTGACCCTACCCCAAGTCTCCCAGCGGTTCCCGGACATGACGGATCTTCGCGAGGGCGTTTTGGAGGTACTGAAAACACGTCATTCGGGCACGCCAATGGGCCACGCTCATGGGTCTCGTGAATTATTACGGAGACCAATCGACGTACGCAAGTCACAGCACGGTAGTCGGTAGTGAAGCATATTCAGCCCGTGCGTTCTACTTTCACCTTTTTTTTTCACAAACCGACTGTCGTTCAACACGTGCGAGCAGGTAGCGGACACCGGGAACGCGGTGATCGCTGTCAGCACAAAATGCTGTTGGTACTGCAACTGACTCGGACAGAATTTAGAAACGCGGTTCAAGCTTCCTGGGACGCAAGGGATCATGTATGCCTGGGATCCGCCTGTGGTGGGCGTGTCGGTGTTGGAGAAGCTGGAGGAGCTGTATCGAGCTGTGTTGAGCCCGTCAGAAGGGATGGCCATGGATGAGATGTTTTCCTGCGCGATGAAAGCGTAGCTGGGTTGTTCCAGACGCGTCCTCTTAGCTTTCGATCTCGTGTCAACATTGTCCATCGGGGTGCTGCAGAGTCTTTTTTTTCTCTCTTCTTTTTGGATGACCGGAGCACGTTCTGTATTAGGTGTAATTAAGTAAGCGTGTGTGCATATCATTCCAACCTCGATCAGTAATAGTATTGCCGAACAGGGAACAAAGTACACGGTCATCCAAATGCAATATCCTACATGCTCACATAACACAACTACAAATCGAAACGTTTCAGCAACGAACAATTAAAACTGCAGTGAGTGTACAGCACGGATCGAGTGCGCATGTTTTACGCGGCGGCGCTGATCGGGAATGGGTCGCTCTTCCCAATGAGATAATGACCAGGGAAGCTAAACAGGGAGGGAAGAAATATTCCGGTCAGATCGTCAACGCATTCCGATCCGAGTCAAGTCTATGACTCGAGGATGCAAAACGCACCCAAGGGACATCGCACTTAGGACGTACGCATCGCTGTGCACATATGCATAAAAGAGAAAACACTGGTCAATATATCATGATGGCTGTCAGAAAATCGATAGGACATACCCAGCCGGAACTGTAGGGACAGCGGTGATGCTGTTCTGCCAGGGGTCTGTGACGGTCCCAAGGATTTGCGTGCCCCGTCCAGCGAGGCTGATGTAATATGGGTAGGGAGGCTCCATGCCGTCCAAACTCCAGGTGAACGTGACTTCACGACCGCTCACCACGTCCGTGGGGGTGTTGAAGATCAGCGCAGAGACAAGGGGGAGTGAGAGGGCGAGCAAACTAGCCAAAGGAAAGAGGTGGATGATCTGGTTAATGCAAGACCCAAAACGTGGGTGAGGAAGTTGTGCCATACCTGAGCTTGGCAAACATGTTGGATCGTTGAGAGAGATGGGGGTATGCAAGGTGAGACAATGAGGCTTCTTAAATGCAAAGGAAAAGTGGCTGAGACTTACGAACATTATACGTATCTCGCTTCCCCCTTCGCACCTGTTTCGCTTCCACCGGTCATATGTCACGAGTTATGGCTGCCCTGTTATGATTCCGAGCTTTTTCGGCTCCCGGAATGGACATTGGACAACAAAACAAGCCCCGGCCAAGTTCAACAGTGCATCCGGGTATCCGGGTCGACCGCTTGACGAAAACGTCGGCAAGATCATGCAAACGGATCATACCCAGAATTGCCACCCAGTCATTCGCTGTAACCAGGAAATACGATGACCCACCCATGATGGCAAGTGGCAGCCTATAGCATCATCATGGGGCAAGTCGGAACGTTTTCTTGCCTTGCCCTTGTCCACGCATTGCGATCGACATGTCCTACAACACTCGACATTTGAATCAGACAGTAAAAAACGACGTCCATATCGCAACACGACACGAACAATGAAGAAACAAGGGAGGTAGAAAGCAGTAAAATAGTGAACGAGGTCACAACCACAAAAAACAGTCCAGAAGACAACAAACCGCGTCCTCACGTTCAAAAAAACAATTGAAAAAGAAAAAGAAAAGAGGTAATCATCCCGTTCATGACCGTGTCTCTGCATAGGGTATATAATAAGCATCCAGAAAGAGCCAAATCCATACACGGAGACCATGACGCGTGTCAGAACAGAACACAAGTCCGTGACGATCACTGTAGTTTTATTTCACCCTCCTTGCTCCCCGACGGCCCATCAACATCTCCCATGCTTGTGGCTGTGCTTGCTCACGCGACGACAAGACCGAGGACGAGGGCAGCGGCCATGCTCATGCCAACGGGGATGTAGTTCGCAGAAGCAGCCCCGGTCTTGCTCGTGGAAGTCGACGACGCCGAGGCGCTAGAGCCGGTTGCGGTACCAGACGCCGCCGAGGACGAGGCGGGGTAAGCAGAACCAAATGCCTTGATTTCAAACTGGCTCGAGGCGTAGATCTGTATGACACACGTCCATTCAGCATGTTGCGATTCCAAAAAAAAAAGGGAGACGGAGGAAAGAAGAGAAGATAGGAAACGCACATCAGAAAGGTTCAGGTTGTTCGCGAGCGAGATGGTCCAGGTGGTCGAGGCAGGCTGGGTCGACTGTTGTTGGTTGACTGTGAGGGAGCAATCATAATTGGGGACGCTGGCGATCAAGGCGAGAGGGGCAGCCAAGATGGATTTGTCCGAGTTGGACAGGCTGGTCCATCAACCGAGTCAGTCTCAGGCATTCACACACGGGAAAGACAAGACTGACACAACCGTATAGTCAGAGTAGGGAGACGTGTTGCAGGTCCAGGCAAGTGTATTGGAAGAGCCAGAGACTGACGGAGAAGAGGAAAATCAGATGGTAGAGCGTAGAGATAGGATTTCGGGACGTACCCCACCAAGAGGAAGGGCTGGGGTTGGTGATGGCGACCTGTCCTTGAGCACAGGCGGCGACGACAAAGGCAGTAACGGCGAGGATACGGCGACCGAACATGGCGATGGATGTTTGAAACTATGAGGATGAAGGAGTGTAGAGAAAGTGGTGCGAGAATGAGCGACGGATTAAAAACGTGCTGGTGTAGAAACAAGCAACCAAAAATACGAAAACGCCCACTCTCGAACTCGACCCGATCACCAAATTCATTCTCCGCTCAGCCGCTCCGCATTGGCTCATTCCAAACCTGACTGTCTGACAGGATCTCTCAAATCTCGTCGCGTTTGAAAGATAGCTATTAAGTTCAGTGGCGTTTCTAGTCCTACGAGGCTTGTCGTATGCAATAGCAGATCCACGTGTCAAGCTCCAGAACAAAGGCGCCAAGTCCGAAAACGAATGTAAAAGAGGAGGACCGACTCGGAGCAACGACTCGCGAGTACAACACAGCGACCGTGGTGGCGGCAACGACACCCCCAAGTATACGAGGAACGCCAGCAGTGCCCACGCACACCGCTTGGCCCACCTGCACCATTTGCTGGCGCTCCTTCCCCGACAGGGTTCAAAGTCCGCCGGGGTCAGTGGCCACTGGCGTCGGGCGACAAGAGGACGATCGCGCCAAGAATTCAGAACGGAGGGAACACTGCGACGGCGAGGTCAGACGTCTGGATCGCCGCACGCCGCACGACGAAGACACGTACAGAATCCGAATTTAAAGAGGTACATTGCGAGCGCGATACGCTCGGTCTTGGGATTGACCAAGTAGGGAGCTCAGGATCTGCACAAGGCAGTGGTGATATGCCACCACCGCCGCGGCCAAGGGATGGATGGGAATCATGTTGACTCTCGTGCGTGGCACGCGCCGGGCGAGTCACGCCGAATAAGTTGTCGATGGTGTCGGTGGTGGCAACCTGAGGTGTACGTGTGCCAGGGCCCAGGAGCAGCCGCGGTGATGGCTCGCTCTGGCACACTTGGAAGCGTGAAAGGGGCATGTGTGCCAGTGATAGTTTGGGCTTCGAGATCAATGTCTGCAGAGGAGGGTGCGAGGCGCCAGTTGTCGAGGACGGTGGAGGTGGAGGTCATGGTCACTGCTGGGACGAGGGGTAGGACGGTGAGTGAGGGCGGAGAGGTGCTCGTTGTGGGGTGCAGTGAGGGTAACAGAGTCCCTCACACATACCCCGAGTCCCGACGTTCATCGCGACCGCGAAGAAGCAATCCAACTGGACGTTTGCAACACAAGAGGCCTATCACGACAAAGTTGGGTAATTCGCCAATAAGCCTTGGCCCTTAGACCTAAGCATAAAGATAAGCAACCATCCTCGCAATCATGACCATGCTACCGACAATTGACATCCGTCTATGACATACCGCAACAAGCCTCAACGACTCTCGCACTAGTATGCAGAGCAAGCAATAATCCTAACCGTTACCCAACCCGTAGGCTGTAGCTATCCTTTTTGGCAAGTTTGTGTTCCCTCACAATCACCAAAGACGGAAGACTCCAAGAATTCTCATAGTATGGACTACTGTGGGTTGTACCGTGATAACTACAATGCTGGTAAAAACGATGAACGCGATAGCCTCTTGCCAAAAAATAAAAATAAAAACACCGCGGCGACGCGATGGTAGGAGTCTGCAACTTGTCTCACTTGGTGGTTACTCTCGCCTTCAGCTTTCTATCCGCCACATCCTCGTTTTCTATCGTCATGACTTCAAAGGCATCTTGACATCCCGCAAAAGAGCCAAAGAACGGTGTGGCTGGACTCAATGTCGACGGTGTACGGGATGAGTAGGTGAGAGCAGGGGAAACGACAGGAGACTTCGGTCCTTCCTTGACTGTCGAATGCTGCTCGCCGCCAAGTCGGGGGGATTTCTTGGTGTAGATCTGTGATGCAGGTGAGCAGCGGAAGCGTGGGCCCTTGCCTTCCTCAGGGCAGATTCGCGCATCGCCATGCGAATACATATAGGTATGTTGGAGTTCAATATTCTTGTCACAGGAAATAATGCTAGTATTGCTGCTGCTGCTGTTGTTCGGGCGTGTAGATGCTTGCAGCATAGAGGGATGCGATTTTCTTTCGCCCGACGGGATGGACTGGTGATTGTGAAACGAAGGAGAAGGGCAAGGAATCTGCTTGGTCCCGGTTGATCGCTCTGCACGTTGGTGATGGCCTTTTGGTCGCTTCCCAGGCTCTTCGTAATCTGGTGGTGGCGGAACGATGCTGACGGCACGACTAGGTGGACGCACAAATATGGTGCTCATCGCAGCGGGTACGTTAGGAGGACCGCTATCAACTAGTCCTTGAAACTCGTGAGAAGTCCGCGCGAAGCTACGAGGCGGGTGACCCATAGCGTGAAAGTCGTCCTCCGATATCGAAGGCAAAGTATCCTGAGGTAACATCGCCTTTCCAGCAAGCCCTGATTGGAGTGGTTCGTGAGACGCAGGATCGAAACTTCGAACGTTTGCATTGAGTTTTCTCAGCGAGGATTGTGATAATTGTGCCTGCAATTGGAGACGTTGTGTGTGCGCTTCAAGGATAAGCTCCTCGGCGGGAGTAAAGCCTTTGCGTGCTTGAGTACGACCTCGAGGCAGCGTGATGGGAGGTGGGTTGGGCGACAGCAGTGCAGCACTGGCGAGGGCCTGAAGCTGGGCCTGCTGCGTCATGAGATACTCGTTGTCCCGGGTTAAGCTTCTCATAGTACTGTCCAACGATCCGTCGTCGTAACCCATGTTCTGTATCGATTGTAGTAGATTGTCCATCTCCGAGGCGATCGGGAGATCTGACGTGGATAGCAATGGCGACTCCCTGTATGTATAACACAGCTTGGAAGGTAACGAACGAGATGTGGGAAGCAACCCGAGGTCAGAGCTAGGGTTGAAAGTAGCCTGATTGTCCAAGCGCGGGTTGGCGAGGCGCTGAGGCTTACCCCCCGCAACGTGGCGGATATTCGCTTGAAGTTCTTGGCCACGGAGGTTGAGGAGGGCAGCCTGGGCGATAGTTAGGCGTGAAGGAGACTGATCCCCATTCTTCAATGTCCTCTCAGTACGCTATTAATAACCTCCTCTTGAGTGAGAGTTGCCCAAGGGAACGCAAAAACACAAACTCTGAGTTCTCGTTGCTCAGCACTATCCGCAAAGCGGACAGAAATTCTGCAACCAGGGTCATGCAATCCGCACACCATCCTTCCGTGCAAACGTTCGATGGTTTCTTCCGCTGCAGCACGAGTCTCGAGTCTTTGACCCACGATTAGGTATTGAATGAAGGTAGGAAATAAATTGGACGTACCGGACGAAGGCAATGATTCGAGGAGGATTACTCAGTTTAGTCTTAAAGAAGCGACTACTTTTAATCTTGTATGGCAGTATCAAAGCAGCAAGACTCTGCACAACCACGTGTTATCAAGTTTTATTGGTTTCGGTGGTACTATGAAACGGTACCTCCTCATCTATTGACAACGGGAGTCTTGTGGTAAATTTAGTAATTGTATTACGACGACAGGAGAATATCTCACCCTTCGATGTAGAGATTAGTCGAGGTAGTATCCTTGAGTTTCTCCATGCGCGACTTGAAGGTATTCTCATCCTGATCGATCGACTGGGCGGTATTGTGCTGAGCGTATTCCGTGCCAGGGATCCGATGTACTTGCTACGATGAACGTTAAAAAGACTACCTGGAGTCGAAATCTAACCCACCTTGGAAAACGAAGGATGAAGGTTACGGTACTTTCGAAGTCCTTCGATACACCTTTGAGCAGATTCCACATCACTGAATCTACAGAGATGTGCGAATATCTGAGTGAGTCACCAAGCATGCAAAATTTCAAGACGGTCTCACAGAACGAATCCATAACCCCTATAACAGAAAAAAAGGTCAGTCCCAACATCAGTGATGATAAAGACCAGAAAGACCAACGTAGGTTTCTCGCTCACGTGCCGAGTGAATGTCCGAACACTTTTAATATTACCGAATGGTAGAGCGAGAGCGAAGAGATCTTGTTCGGAGAAATGAGGAGGGAGACCATTGATATAGACATTCGGCGTCGGTTGAGAAGTAGCAGAAATCGATTCAGTCGAGGATGCTGTAGTTAACGTGCAATGTGAATCTGCGGAGTCCAGGAAAATGCGGTCGTATGTAGTCGCGGAGGCACCTGGAAAACTAAAAGAAGCTTGTTCGAGGGGAAATGTCATCGAAGCGCTGCAGATATTAGAACTATGCGACTTACGTTTGATGGACTGTCGAGATTTCGTGGATAAAGAAACTGGGTCTACAATACCGGAATCTAGCGGTTGAGATGAGACTTTGACAGGCTGGTCGCGCCGCAATGAAGCTGCGGGATCTGGAAATATAACACAAGAAGGATTACTATCGACTGAGATGGACACTGTAGTCAGGTTTTGCGAGGGGGAATTAGGCTGGACTTTTGACTGGATCGCAGACATGTGTGTACTCGTACTGATGGTGCTGTGGCGAGAGGATGAGACGGGTGGTGTAGGTGGCGCGGGAGGGTGGCTAGACGACGACGGTGAGTCGGATTGTGGTCGTGTGGCGTGTTCTGCAGAGTTGTTTGGACAGGTGTGCAGAGGGGATTTAACGGAGCAGGTATGGGGTTCGTCTAAAGTCGTTACGGGAGTTTGCAGCGGCGAGGAAGGGGAAGGGCACATGGCGGTGGATCGGGGATGCTCAAGTGGGAGAAAGAAAAGCCAACGAAGTTTGAATCAGCGGCCTTGACGTAAATAGTGCGCTGTAACAATGATGGAGGGGAATCTATAAAGAGGAAGTAGGTGGATGTGGAGGGATGTGGGGGGAGAAGAAAAAAAGGGTGGGGGGGAAGGCACGCAGACGAAAGGATGGGATTCTTTATATCCTTTGGAGAGGGATGACGCACGGGCCCGCTCTGTGTACGGAAAGAGGGAAACCTTAAAAATATTGTCGAAGGCATCCTCGAAGGATGCCTCCGCTAGCCTCGTGTCACGTCTCGCTCGAAAAAGGAGAGTCGCTGACCAAATTAAGCAGGTCTTCAAGTTCATTTCAAACCCCGCATCCAAATCAGGAAGCTACCATCCTGCGCCGATGATCGCTGCAATGAAGATCACCGACATTGTCCTTGCTTTGTCCGAATGGCTCGGGGAAAAAACCATGGTCCGTAGTACATCCCTATCGTCGCAGCACCAGCTTGTGAATGGTTACCAAAGTCACAAGAGCGTAGACCAACCATACAATCAGCAGTGTGGTGCGGAGTTTAAAACGGAGACACCAAGCCGGCGTTTCATCGTTGGCTGAACCCGAGCAAGCCCGTATATTTCCAATGGTGTATCAAGTTGACAGTTGCTGACATTCGAACGTTCCATTCGAGTCTACAGTACCACACACGACACATTTAGGTAAGTCGAGGAATGCTAGCTGCGGTAAACTGTCGAACAGCATGTTATAGCTCAGGAAGTCTTGAATCAATTCGCACGAGATGTGTACGATTCGGCCTAGCAAATCTCGAATGAGTTCGTACCGCAGAATGGCTCAAACATCATTCTTGACATCATCAACAGTCCCGACACGTAGCCATCAAACAAATCATGCATAAGCAACCTATTAATAAGACCCGCAATACTACTTAAGTATGCTGCCGGCCCAAATTTTTTCTCGCTATCGTATAATATCCCCTTGCTTGATCTCGCGTTGCAGCAAGTTGAACGTCGATGACTCGATGTCTGCTCAATTGTGAGTAGCCATGCAAAGATACTGCACACATTCTTTCCTTCTTTATACAGGGAGATCACCCGAGTGGGCAACCTCATAGCTTTCAGTGCGTGTCCATGCTCAAACCCTATTTCCCCCATGACGATCCTTCATAGCTATCCTCTTCTATGATCATCTACTCACATTTCCTGCGGAGGTGCGCCACTTTTGGCGGCGACCTCGTTTCAACTTGGGTTCTGTACTTTTCCTTGCCACCCGCTACTCCGCTCTATGTGTTCACACTGTAAACATAACACAAAGATTTATGAAAACAAGGACTGATGATGATCCAGTATGTTGCATCACTATGCTTTCTTGTTTCATTCACCAAGGTCTCTATTTAGGTGTGAGTTTTCTGATTGTCTAGCAAAGTGAAAGCAAACTGTGACTGCTTCAGTTGCATTTCTATGCAAATCATTGAGCAGGCTGGAGTCCTGATTGTCCAACTGTTTGCCGCGGGTAAGCCATTATGTTGTCACCTTGGATCACATCAGGGGACCCTACAACCGTATAGCCATTATGACGATGCGTGTTTACGCACTCTACGAGAAAAATCGTCTCGTATTAGCCTCCCTGTGTATTGTCGCTGTGGTGGTTCTCGGCTTCAGCATTGTGAGTTTGTTCCCCCAGGGGGACATAACTGACTCTTCTAACTTGATGCCAGTGGACCCTCTTCCTTGATCCTTCCGGGACGAATGATTTCACAACTCTTTTGCTCTGCACTCTCTATATTAACTCGACCACGTGAGTCTTTCCCAGATTTCACCACCAACTCATGCACGAGCAGTGTCTTCATTCTCTACAGGTCCCTACGTAGGTGTTCCATTCGTGTGCTGTCGAGGAGCCACATATTTTCAATCATTGACTATGCGCTTCGGTGCAGATCTGGCCGTCGCATGGGGCGGTCACATGGTATTTGACGCTGTCATATTCCTTCTGACTGTGTGGAAGTCGTGTTATATTGGCAGAGTAGGTGACCGTTCGCTCGTAGATGTCTTGCTGCGTGACGGTCAGTATTTCGTCGTCGATTTCTGTCTGACCCGATGCATTCTGATGTATTATGTACATAGGTTCGATGTACTTTGCGTCAGTGGACACCCTTTTCGTGTCTTTCGAGAACCTCACCGTTGCGGACAGAATTATATCCGGCGTGAACGCTGCAAATATAGCTGTCTTGTTGGTGAGGTGCCATGTCCTCAAAGCTTATTGGATGGGAATCTGAAATGCTCGCTGCTCAGCTAGCGAGCGTGAGTGATCAATACTGCTTCGCACGGTATCGTTACCAACCAACGGATGATTGAAACATCCGCTCCTGTCCTTTTAGCTTCCTTACAAGGCGGTCCCTGGCATTCTCACAAATTCGTAAGTACATCCGC